>JAWQFJ010017550.1:0-29192 GCA_034096865.1 Theodoxus fluviatilis
ATCTGTCAAAAGTAGATCTCTTGAAGGGGTACTATGGGATTCCTTTGACGCAGAGGGCAAGGGAAATTTCAGCTTTCGTCACCCCATTTGGGCACTTTCAGTACACTCGAATGCCTTTTGGGATGAAAAATGCCCCTGCCACCTTTCAACGTTTCATGTCAAGGGTTTTGAATGATGTTCCGGGGTGTCGAGTCTACCTCGATGACATCACGGTCTTTTCAGACACATGGGAGGAGCACAAGAGACACATTCGAGCAGTTCTGCAAAGGTTGAGGGATGCCAACCTCAGTCCGAACTTAGCAAAGTGCGAATTTGGGACAGCGTGCATCACATACTTGGGACACGAGGTCGGGCGGGGGCAACTGAAGCCAGTTCAGAGTAAGGTGGAGGTCATCAACAACTTCCCCGTACCTACCAAGAGGCGTGAAGTACGCCGTTCCCTTGGGATGGTGGGGTACTACCAACGTTTCTGCCCAAACTTCTCAAAGGTGGCAGAGCCATGACTGAGCTCTTGAAGAATCACCTTCCTTTTCAGTGGGATGGCGGTTGCCAAAATGCTTTCGAAGAACTCAAGTCTCTCCTCAAGAATGCCCCAGTATTGATGACACCCGACACTGAGAGACCCGTCGTTCTCGCCACTGATGCCAGCGATACTTGCATCGGGGCAGTACTCACGCAGGAGGATGCACATGGGTTAGAACACCCAGTGGCATACCTCTCCAGGAAACTTGATAAACACCAGAGGAACTACTCCGTGGTAGAAAAAGAGACTCTGGCGCTCTAGAACATTTTTCAGTCTATCTCAGGGCAATCTGTTTTCCCATCACCGTGAAGACCGATCACAATCCTCTGACCTTCCTACACCACATGCAGGGGAAGAATCAGAGACTGTTGCGCTGGAGTCTGACCCTCCAGGAATATCCCTTGGACATTCGCCACATTAAGGGGACAGAGAATGTGGTTGCAGACTTCTTCTCTCGGTTGTGGGTAAAGTAAGGCAAGATTGGGAAAAGTTGATTCTTGTCGGGTTGGGACTTGTACATGACAATTTTCATTTCAGTTTGGAGATGCACTTGGAAGGACCGGGTCAAGTCACTGACCACTGCATGCTTCATATTTCTGATACTGTTGTGATTTGCTTATGATAAAGTTGCCACTTGTATTTGTCTGTCCTATCTCTAACTGTTTAAATGGCCAGCCTAGTACAGAAGCCCAGCCATAAAATAAAAATGAGTATTTGATTCTTATGATTCATTCCCTATGAGACTCAAGGGCGAAGAAGTGTGCACAAATTTTAAGTAACATTTTTTGTTTCCAAGGGGGGAGGTGTGATGGTCCCCCATCTGTGAGTTCAGCCAAGTGGATCAAGGGAATGAATAGAGAGGGCAGCGACTGTTATCCAGGCCCATCTGTGAACAAAGCCACTATGAAGTTAGGGTCACTGGAAGGGAAGGAATAGAGAAGGCAGCTATTGTTATCTAGAGATCCCATGTGCTATAAAAGCTGAACGAGTAAATATTGAGTAACCATACACATATGCTCGGAAAGGACACTCATTCTTATTTATGATCCCGTTTACAGATCACGATTATCTTAACTCAGCGCTGCGCAGCTGGGCGTCAAAGTGAGTACCCCCCAAAAATAAACTTGCAAAACGACTTTTTCCGATTCTTAAATTAATAAAATAATCGGATGCAATTGTATTTTGTAACACGAAAAGTCAAACGATAGCCCAACCATTTATCTTTACGACAACATGCATTTTGAAGAGAAAACAAAAGAGTGTGTCTTCTACGGGCTTTGAAAGACAGGAGGCATTAACACGTTTTGCAGGCAAAAACGCTGGTTTTAAGGCCTTTTTTCACGGGTAACAGTGTGGTAATGGCCATATCTCAGCGTGTTTACAAGGTACAGCAATGCAACTTGGCAGTCATAAAAACAAGTCTATGCGCTAGACGCTCATAAACAATTATGTCAATACCTTAAACGTACAAGTGACTTCAAGCATCTTAAGGCGGTACTTTAAGGTCGGCGCTGAAACAAAAGTTATGAATGGGAAAATGTTGGGCTTCTGCATGCACATAAATAACGTTTCAAGGTACCAACGTCTTAATTTTTTTAACTTCGAACCACAGGCTGAGCGCATGGACAAGTTTGAAATTGGGGTTATGTTTTTTTCGTTTCATGATAGAGACTCGTTCTTTATGCTTTGTTAAAGTCAGACAGCTCTTCCCCTAAACATTGTCAGATGTAAACATGTTGTCTTAAAGATAAATGGTTGGGCTATCGTTTGACGTTTCGAGTTACAAAATACTGTTGCATCCGATTATTTTATGAATTTAAGAATCGGAAAAAAGTCGTTTTGCAAGTTTATTTTTGGGGGTACTCACTTTGACGCCCAGCTGCGCAGCGCTGAGTTACGATAATCGTGATCTGTAAACGGGATCATAAATAAGAATGAGTGTCCTTTCCGAGCACATGTATATGGTTGCTCAATATTTAATCGTTCAGCTTTTATAGCAAATTTTCGTACCGCCACTTAACTTTTTGTGAGTAGTGTATTTTATGCCTTAAGATATAGGGAACAAAACTTAGTAAACAGGCAAGCTCTCTTAACTGTATAGGTTTATGATAACCAAGATTTGAATATAGCAAACGTGTACAAATCTTGTGCATTGATTCGTGGTCACATGAAATGTACAAGTCTTGTCAACTGTCTGAGCTCATAGAAACCAAGATAAGAGTATAATTGAGGGGTGTATTTGTGTTTGAGTCATGTTAACACCTGTAAGATTATCCTTCCAGGTTTACTGGAGGTTCTACAGACTTTATCTGTCTGTGTGTGTGTCTGTCTGTCAGTCCCGACTGAACGGCTGATTTCTCAAAAACTACTGAACGGATTTCCTTGATATTTTGCACACTTACTGGAAGTTGGGTCCGATTGAATGTATCAAATTTTCAGAATCGAGGTTTGAAAAGAAAGTGGTCTTTTAAGGTCGTAAACTCGGAAGCACCTCCCTAAATAGTCAATTGATGGAATGGCAAAATTGCAAAATTGTGACGTCATCAGTAACGTGACGTAATATTATGTGTATCTCTGCCTGTCAGGCTCGACTTAACAGCTGATATCTCAAAAGCTGCTGGACGGATTTCCTTGACATTTTGCACACTTACTGGAAGTTAGGTCCGATTGAATGTGTCAAATTTTCAGAATCGAGGTTTGAAAAAAAGTAATTTATTTAGGTCGTAATCTCGAAAGCACCTCCCTAAATAGTCAATTGATGGAATAGCCTAATCGAGTCAAACAGAGTGATCTTTTCTTACTTTCACAAAACAGTGGCTTCTTCGTATGTTGAACGTCTACCAGCAGATGCAAAAAAGCGGTAATACGAGAAGATTATCCCTCCAGGTTTACTGGAGATCCTACAGACTGTATTTTTGCGATAAGCATGACGACGGATTGTGCATTTTTCTGAGGTACCATACGAAGGATTTAGATCATTTTCGAATAGGCCTACTGGCCGCGGGAACAGAATGTAATGTGATTGCCGCTGGTCACTTCAGCTGCTTCGCAACCAAAATTTCACTTACATTTAAAGAGATATTGTTCATATGTACAGAATCAATGATTATATATGTTTTTGTGTGGTTTGGTTGTGTGGTTTTGTTTTGTTTCTTCAGAAAATTCCAATCGCTTTCGCTAGCGATAAGCGTCTTGTAGGCCAGTCCATTGTTGAAACACTCCCCCCCCCCCCCCCCCCCCCAACCTCTCAATCTATTTTTAGACCGCTGCAGTTTGAATGGCACAGCTTGCCAATTTGGAATGTTCCGACGGGGGGAATGGGTTTAAGTACTTCACAACAGGAAAAAAACAAACAAGTAATTCGTTCTACACCCTCAAGGCCCCATCCCCTTCAAATGAATAATTACTGTACAAAGATTATGTTTGACTTATGTGTTTAATGTCAGTTAGCCTAGTTGAGTGTTTTGTTTTATTGTTTGTTTCAATGTTTTTTGTTCAGTAGTTTGTCTTGTCTGTAATCATGTATTTTGTAATGTTTGTTTGCTTTTCTATATCTTAATGTCAGTTAGCCTAGTTGAGTGTTTTGATTTATTGTTTGTTTCAATATTTTTTCTTCAGTAGTTTGTCTTGTCTGTAATAATGTATTTTGTAATGTTTGTTTGCTTTTCTATATCTTAATGTCAGTTAGCCTAGTTGAGTGTTTTGATTTATTGTTTGTTTCAATGCTTTTTGTTCAGTAGTTTGTCTTGTCTGTAATAATGTATTTTGTAATTTTGTAACACAGATTTCTTGCAACAGTCCGGCCCAGACCTTGATGTCTCATCTGATGATGCAGTGGTTCTGTAGAGTCACTAGACAGTGTAGAGTATATAGTATAACCACCCGCCCAACACACAAATTCCAGGTGATGCTTTGTTTGGCTGTATTTCAGGAAATAGGCTTTTGTGATATGTCATACATGTGTCTTGTGTGTTCATAACATTAACACCATCACAATAAAGTTGTATGTTTATATATATCATGTGTAGTTTTTATTTTGTTAATTTCTCATCTTATACTTCAACTGTTGTCAAAATAATGCACAGTCCACTTCAAATCACAATGCACTAAAAGACAATGAAAGAAAGTAAGAGACAGAGCAACATTAAAAAAAATTATAGGAAAGCTTCATTTTTAGCGAACGTGCTTGTTTTACATTTCGACAAATCAGAAAACATTTAAATAATTATGCAAATTCGTGTAATCACAATTTACATATTTTTAAATGTATTTTCATGGATGGAATTATTGTACATTGATAAAATGCCAGTTATATGCCAGGATACTGCATATTATTTTGTGTCCTTTCAAGAAATTTGAAACAAGCGTAAAATGTATGCAAATGTTATGCAAATTAGCAAATAATTATTTAGTTATGTCATTTTTGATGGCGCCATTGGATTTGGTTGAATTCTTTCCGTGGGTGTGTGAATCTTTATGAATATACTCCAATAAATGCAAGAATGACACTAAGAAATGTATTATTTCCTTGTTTTGACTGGTGGCATCCCAAATCTGGGGGTCTTCACAAATCCTACGAAATATTTTTGGCCTTTGAATTACCATAACTTTGGTTCTAATTACCGATTTCCAAAATTCAAATTGCATTGTGATTAGATCAATGAGTACTATAACTATAACGTAAAGTTATAATCATTTGGTACATTTGGAAAAAAAGGTCGGGCATTGGAGTGCCTGCCTCTCCTTCTCCCACCTGGTACGGCACCTTGCAGGATGGTCTTGGCCAGCCCACTGCCTCTTGACACGTGACCGTACTACTTCAGCTTTCTGATTTTCACGATTGAGAGCAGGTCTTCGTACTGTCCAATTGCTCTCCTGATCCTGTTGCTGACTTCCTCATTCGTGACATGATCTTTATATGAGATGTTCAAAATCTTGCGGCAGCAAAACAATGGCTTCTTTGTATGTTGAACGTCTACCAGCAGTCGCAAAAAAGCGGTACTACGAGAAGATTAGTGACGTTGATGGGTTAGATCCGTATGAAATACCAAACAGTTCGTGCTATCATCCATTTTTCTACAATTTACATTGCAAAATACGAACCAATTGAGTTTACGGAAAAGAACGTTATAAATGCTTTACAAACACTCAGCGATATCAGTTTTCAATGGCACATTTGGTAGAGCATTGGACTCTTGGTCATGCGTGACCAGGTTCGATTCTGCGCTGAAACTTTTTTTGGTCTCTTTTTCGAGAGGTTGTGGGTTCCAACCCGACCTGGTGTTTTGTGTTTTTGTGTGTGTGTGTGTGTGTTTTCCCCCTCTTTTCTCGAGAGGCTGCGGGTTCGAACCCGATTTTTTAAAATGCCAAAACCTGGAGGTTCAGCGCCAGCGGTTTTTATCATATTATCCATGAATGTTTCTCATCAATTTGTATATGCAATGGGCTGCTCGCCTCAATTCAGTTCGACTTAACTCCACTCCACTCCACTCTACTCCACCCCACCCCACCCCACCCCACCCCACCTCACCCCACCTCACCCCACTCCACTCCACTCCACTCCACTCCACTCCACTCCACTCCACTCCACTCCACTCCACTCCACTCCACTCCACTCCACTCCACTCCACTCCACTCCACTCTACTCTACTCCACCTCACCCCACTCCACTCCACTCCCCTCCCCTCCACTCCACTGCACCCACTCCACTCCACTCCACTCCACTTCCCACCACTCCACTCCACTCCACTCCACCCTACTCCAATCCACTCCACCCCACCCAACCCACTCCACTCTACTCCACCCCACTCCACTCCACTTCACTCCAATCCACTCTACTCCACCCCACTCCACTCTACTCCACTCTAATCCAATCCAACCCACCCCACTCCACTCCACTCCACTCCACTCCACTTCACTCCACTCCAATCCACTCTTCTCCACCCCACCCTACTCCTCCACTCCACTCCAATCCACTCCACTCCACTGCACCTCACTCCACTCCACTCCACTCCATTCCACTCCACTCCACTCCAATCCACTCCACTCCACTTCAATCCACTCCACTCCAATCCACTCTACTACACCCCACCCGACTCTACTCCACTCCACTGCACTCCACTTCACTCCACTCCACTCCACTGCACCCCAACCCACTTCACTCCACTCCACCCAACTCCACTCCACTGCACTGCACTGCACTCCACTCCACTCCACTCCACTCCACTCCACTCTTGCTCAGGCCAGCCGAGGAGCACACTTCACATCGCTCTCCACGTTTCTGCATCTCCCACAGTTGGAGTTGAGTAAAATGACAGTGACTGGACTTCCAGCCAGTGCAGAGGGTGCACTCTCAGCATAGCTTGATACGGAGACCTTGACTTGGTGGAAAGTTACCTGCACTGCACGACGCGCCGCTCAGTCGTGCACCGCTTCACTCAAGGTCAGCCATCACCGGACAGCGACAGCGCTCGTGACAGGGGGAGACGTAACCCGCCAGCGCAGCTCTCGCTCACTCGCTCACGCATGCACACACGCGTGCATGCATAATTGCGCGTACGCACATATGCACGCACTTGGTGATTGTTTGGTGTTTGTTCTCCTATTCATACCTACCCTTCCCTGTCCCCCATAATGTGCTGTCGTCAAGGCTTTCATAGCATTTCTTTACCAGATACAGGGATCAGCGACGACTGCATCTAAGTAAGGAGACGGGGATGGGGGGAGCGGGGGTTGGTGGGGGTGAAATATGGGGTGTAGGGACTGAGGGAGAGCGTTGTGGGAGGACTGCAGCAGGCTGTCAATCACAAAAAGACAACGGTAGTGGGCGTCATCCGAGACCTGCAAAGTAGAGAATGGAGGACACAAAAATGGGTGGAGGGCGGCTGAGTCAGCAGACGACAGGGGGCTGGCAGACTGTGATTGGCGTGTCCCCACCTCTCTGCAGCGATAAAACGGGGATTGCCCTCCCCCTGTAGAGCAGAGCTCGAGGCCTTCTACCCGACTTCACCACCTCTAGCCAGTCTCCCTGTCCTCTCCCATCTGGGCTCTGCAACTTCCTGAACCGCACAGGTAACTATGCAGCAGTCTGCGACATTTCCCCCTGCCAGAAGCCACTGCCTGTGTTGGCTGAAACATCGCTTTCATTGGAGGCCATTGTGTCAGTGTTGTGAATCAGAATGTGAGTTTGAGTCAACTGCTAGTTTTAAAACACTGATTTCCTGTTCTTGTGAAACACTATGAGGAGTGTGCGCTACTTGTCTGGGTCTGAAAAAACATGACCAGGTAGAATACTTATTTTGTATTCTCATAGACATATGTAACCTACTAACGACTTACTACACGCAGACGTTTGAATATTTTAGCAATCTTCAGACCAAATTACGGGCTAGAATTTTTCTTGTGATGTCATTTCGAGGACCAATCCTCAAATTAAGATCCACATTTGATCTGCGCTGGAATTTGACTTTGGGGAGAAAGTGAAAGACCTGTTGTGTAAGACGTCCTTGTGGCGTCTCAACTCTTACTTCTCTTGTGACATTGGGGACACAGCAACTCTACAGAACACAGACGCTGTCTCTGTCTCAGCAGACACGGCCAAGCCAAAACTCCGGTAACTGCTTTCTCCCCAGTTGTTGTGCTATTCTAGATTTTGGAATTTCGAACTGTAATTTTCGTCAGTGACACTCGTTTTGTCGGACTGTGACAGACCGAACACTTTCGTTTCGACACTGTCTTCCCCCCCAATCAGTTTTTACCAAAGGATTATTCCAAGCTTCAACGGTTTGAGGTAAGTCACGTGACTTTTCTTTGCCTCAAAGACGGGCAGCGCTACTGTGGTGTTGGCCGTCAGTTGTGGACTGGTCACTCTGTCCACCTCCAGTCTGTCTGGACTGGTCACACTGTCCACCTCCAGTCTGTCTGGACTGGTCACACTGTCCACCTCCAGTCTGTCTGGACTGGTCACACTGTCCACCTCCAGTCTGTGTGGACTGGTCACACTGTCCACCTCCAGTCTGTGTGGACTGGTCACACTGTCCACCTCCAGTCTGTGTGGACTGGTCACACTGTCCACCTCCAGTTCTTCTGGACTGGTCACACTGTCCACCTCCAGTCTGTCTGGACTGGTCACACTGTCCAACTCCAGTCTGTCTGGTCTGGTCACACTGTCCACCTCCAGTCGGTCTGGACTGGTCACACTGTCCACCTCCAGTCTGTGTGGACTGGTCACACTGTCCACCTCCAGTCTGTCTGGACTGGTAACACTGTCTACCTCCAGTCTGTCTGTACTGGTCAACTGTCCACCTCCAGTCTGTGTGGACTGGTCACACTGTCCACCTCCAGTCTGTGTGGACTGGTCACACTGTCCACCTCCAGTCTGTGTGGACTGGTCACACTGTCAACCTCCAGTCTGTCTGGACTGGTCACACTGTCCACCTCCAGTCTGTGTGGACTGGTCACACTGTCCACCTCCAGTCTGTGTGGACTGGTCACACTGTCCTTCTCCAGTCTGTGTGGACTGGTCACACTGTCCACCTCCAGTCTGTGTGGACTGGTCACACTGTCCACCTCCAGTATGTGTGGACTGGTCACACTGTCCACCTCCAGTGTGTGTGGATTGGTCACACTGTCCACCTCCAGTCTGTGTGGACTGGTCACACTGTCCACCTCCAGTCTGTGTGGACTGGTCACACTGTCCACCTCCAGTCTGTCTGGACTGGTCACACTGTCCACCTCCAGTCTGTCTGGACTGGTCACACTGTCCACCTCCAGTCTGTGTGGACTGGTCACACTGTCCACCTCCAGTCTGTCTGGACTGGTCACACTGTCCACCTCCAGTCTGTGTGGACTGGTCACACAGTCCACCTCCAGTCTGTCTGGACTGGTCACACTGTCCACCTCCAGTGTGTGTGGATTGGTCACACTGTCCACCTCCAGTCTGAGTGGACTGGTCACACTGTCCACCTCCAGTCTGTCTGGACTGGTCACACTGTCCACCTCCAGTCTGTCTGAACTCGCCCGCTCCTTCTCTCCTGGCCTGTCTCCTCTTCATCTGTCTTCCCGCTGAGACTGGAAGAGCACGAGACAAAGGCGGACTTGGGACATGGCTATTTCTGACTGTAAGAAGAAGACCGTATGTCAGTGTGCAGCTTGAGAGAAGAAAGGCAGAGAACATTCAGCCTGAGACATCCCGCTCCCTCCAAGTGTTTGAAAAAAAAACTTCCAGTGTGACAACACCTGGTTTCAATCCAACAGGTTTCTTCATTCTCAAGTGGTACACTCTGTTGTCTTCTGTAAGTGGTGGAGGGTTGCAGTGGAGGGGTGGAGGGTGGAGGGGTGCAGTGGAGGGGTGCAATGGAGGAGTGCAGTGGAGGGGTGGAGGGGTGCAGTGGAGGGTGGAGGGGTGCAGTGGAGGGGTGCAGTAGAGGGGTGCAGTGGAGGGGTGGAGGAGTGCAGTGGAGGGTGGAGGGGTGCAATGGAGGGGTGCAGTAGAGGGGTGCAGTGGAGGGGTGGAGGAGTGCAGTGGAGGGGTGGAGGGGTGCAGTGGAGGAGTGCAGTGGAGGGGTGGAGGAGTGCAGTGGAAGGGTGGAGGGGTGCAGTGGAGGGGTGCAGTAGAGGGGTGCAGGTGAGGAGTGCAGTGGAGGGGTGCAGTGGAGGGGTGCAGTGGAGGGATGGAGGGGTGCAGTGGAGGGATGGAGGGGTGCAGTGGAGGGGTGGAGGGGTGCAGTGGAGGGATGGAGGGGTGCAGTGGAGGGGTGCAGTGGAGGGGTGGAGGGGTGCAGTGGAGGGGTGCAGTGGAGGGATGGAGGGGTGCAGTGGAGGGATGGAGGGGTGCAGTGGAGGGATGGAGGGGTGCAGTGGAGGGGTGCAGTGGAGGGGTGGAGGGGTGCAGTGGAGGGGTGCAGTGGAGGGATGGAGGGGTGCAGTGGAGGGATGGAGGGGTGCAGTGGAGGGGTGCAGTGGAGGGATGGAGGGGTGCAGTGGAGGGATGGAGGGGTGCAGTGGAGGGGTGCAGTGGAGGGGTGGAGGAGTGCAGTGGAGGGTGGAGGGGTGCAATGGAGGGGTGCAGTAGAGGGGTGCAGTGGAGGGGTGGAGGAGTGCAGTGGAGGGGTGGAGGGGTGCAGTGGAGGGGTGCAGTGGAGGGGTGGAGGAGTGCAGTGGAGGGGTGCAGTGGAGGGGTGCAGTGGAGGGGTGCAGTGGAGGGATGGAGGGGTGCAGTGGAGGGGTGCAGTGGAGGGATGGAGGGGTGCAGTGGAGGGGTGCAGTGGAGGGATGGAGGGGTGCAGTGGAGGGGTGCAGTGGAGGGATGGAGGGGTGCAGTGGAGGGGTGCAGTGGAGGGATGGAGGGGTGCAGTGGAGGGGTGCAGTGGAGGGGTGGAGGGGTGCAGTGGAGGGGTGCAGTGGAGGGGTGCAGTGGAGGGGTGCAGTGGAGGGATGGAGGGGTGCAGTGGAGGGGTGCAGTGGAGGGATGGAGGGGTGCAGTGGAGGGGTGCAGTGGAGGGATGGAGGGGTGCAGTGGAGGGGTGCAGTGGAGGGTGGAGGAGTGCAGTGGAGGGAGTGCAGTGGAGGGGTGGAGGGGTGCAGTGGAGGGTGGAGGGTGCAGTGGATGGGTGGAGGGGTGCAGTGGAGGGTGCAGTGGAGGGGTGGAGGGTGCAGTGGAGGGTGCAGTGGAGGGGTGGAGGGGTGCAGTGGAGGGTGGAGGGTGCAGTGGAGGGGTGGAGGGTGCAGTGGAGGGGTGGAGGGGTGCAGTGGAGGGTGCAGTGGAGGGTGGAGGACTGCAGTGGAGGGATGGAGGGTGCAGTGGAGGGATGGAGGGGTGCAGTGGAGGGGTGCAGTGGAGGGATGGAGGGTGCAGTGGAGGGTGGAGGGTGCAGTGGAGGGGTGGAGGGGTGCAGTGGAGGGTGGAGGGTGCAGTGGAGGGGTGGAGGGGTGCAGTGGAGGGATGGAGGGTGCAGTGGAGGGGTGGAGGGGTGCAGTGGAGGGATGGAGGGTGCAGTGGAGGGGTGGAGGGGTGCAGTGGAGGGATGGAGGGTGCAGTGGAGAGGTGGAGGGGTGCAGTGGAGGGATGGAGGGATGCAGTGGAGAGGTGGAGGGGTGCAGTGGAGGGTGGAGGGTGCAGTGGAAAGGTGGAGGGGTGCAGTGGAGGGTGGAGGAGTGCAGTGGAGGGTGGAGGGGTGCAGTGGAGGGGTGGAGGGGTGCAGTGGAGGGGTGGAGGGGTGCAGTGGAGGGATGGAGGGTGCAGTGGAGGGTGGAGGGGTGCAGTGGAGGGATGGAGGGGTGCAGTGGAGGGTGGAGGGGTGCAGTGGAGGGGTGGAGGGTGCAGTGGAGGGTGGAGGGGTGCAGTGGAGGGGTGGAGGGGTGCAGTGGAGGGGTGGAGGGTGCAGTGGAGGGATGGAGGGTGCAGTGGAGGGATGGAGGGTGCAGTGGAGGGGTGGAGTAGTGCAGTGGAGAGTGCAGTGGAGGGGTGGAGGGTGCAGTGGAGGGTGGAGGAGTGCAGTGGAGGGTGGAGGGTGCAGTGGAGGGTGGAGGGGTGCAGTGGAGGGATGGAGGGTGCAGTGGAGGGATGGAGGGTGCAGTGAGGATGGAGGGTGCAGTGGAGGGTGGAGGGGTGCAGTGGAGGGTGGAGGGGTGCAGTGGAGGGGTGGAGGGGTGCAGTGGAGGGGTGGAGGGTGCAGTGGAGGGATGGAGGGTGCTGTGGAGGAGTGCAGTGAGAGGGTGGAGGGGTGCAGTGGAGGGGTGGAGGGGTGCAGTGGAGGGGTGGAGGGTGCAGTGGAGGGTGGAGGGGTGCAGTGGAGGGGTGCAGGGGTGGAGGGGTGCAGTGGAGGGTGGAGGGTGCAGTGGAGGGATGGAGGAGTGCAGTGGAGGGGTGCAGTGGAGGGATGCAGTGGAGGGGTGGAGGGTGCAGTGGAGGGATGGAGGGGTGCAGTGGAGGGGTGCAGTGGAGGGATGGAGGGGTGCAGTGGAGGGATGCAGTGGAGGGGTGGAGGGGTGCAGTGGAGGGGTGCAGTGGAGGGGTGGAGGGGTGCAGTGGAGGGGTGCAGTGGAGGGGTGGAGGGTGCAGTGGAGGGGTGCAGTGGAGGGATGGAGGGGTGCAGTGGAGGGGTGCAGTGGAGGGGTGCAGTGGAGGGGTGGAGGGGTGCAGTGGAGGGGTGCAGTGGAGGGATGGAGGGTGCAGTGGAGGGGTGCAGTGGAGGGATGGAGGGGTGCAGTGGAGGGGTGCAGTGGAGGGGTGGAGGGGTGCAGTGGAGGGGTGGAGGGGTGCAGTGGAGGGGTGCAGTGGAGGGTGGAGGGGTGCAGTGGAGGGGTGGAGGGTGCAGTGGAGGGATGGAGGGGTGCAGTGGAGGGATGGAGGGGTGCAGTGGAGGGGTGCAGTGGAGGGTGGAGGGGTGCAGTGGAGGGGTGGAGGGTGCAGTGGAGGGATGGAGGGGTGCAGTGGAGGGTGGAGGGTGCAGTGGAGGGGTGGAGGGGTGCAGTGGAAAGGGTGGAGGAGTGCAGTGGAGGGTGGAGGGGTGCAGTGGAGGGGTGGAGGGTGCAGTGGAGGGATGGAGGGGTGCAGTGGAGGGGTGCAGGGGGAGTGGAGGGGTGCAGTGGAGGGATGGAGAGGTGCAGTGGAGAGGTGGAGGGGTGCAGTGGAGGGGTGCAGTGGAGGGATGGAGGGGTGCAGTGGAGGGTGGAGGGGTGCAGTGGAGGGGTGCAGTGGAGGGGTGGAGGGGTGCAGTGGAGGGGTGCAGTGGAGGGGTGCAGTGGAGGGATGGAGGGGTGCAGTGGAGGGGTGGAGGGGTGCAGTGGAGGGGTGCAGTGGAGGGGTGCAGTGGAGGGGTGCAGGGGTGGAGGGGTGCAGTGGAGGGATGGAGGGGTGCAGTGGAGGGTGGAGGGGTGCAGTGGAGGGGTGGAGGGGTGCAGTGGAGGGGTGGAGGGGTGCAGTGGAGGGGTGGAGGGGTGCAGTGGAGGGTGGAGGGGTGCAGTGGAGGGGTGCAGTGGAGGGGTGGAGGGGTGCAGTGGAGGGTGCAGTGGAGGGGTGCAGTGGAGGGGTGCAGTGGAGGGTGGAGGGGTGCAGTGGAGGGGTGCAGTGGAGGGATGGAGGGGTGCAGTGGAGGGGTGCAGTGGAGGGGTGCAGTGGAGGGGTGGAGGGGTGCAGTGGAGGGGTGCAGTGGAGGGGTGGAGGGGTGCAGTGGAGGGGTGCAGTGGAGGGGTGCAGTGGAGGGGTGGAGGGGTGCAGTGGAGGGATGGAGGGGTGCAGTGGAGGGTGCAGTGGAGGGGTGCAGTGGAGGGATGGAGGGGTGCAGTGGAGGGATGGAGGGGTGCAGTGGAGGGGTGGAGGGGTGCAGTGGAGGGGTGCAGTGGAGGGGTGGAGGGGTGCAGTGGAGGGGTGCAGTGGAGGGGTGGAGGGGTGCGAGGAGATAGAGAGGAGGAGAGGCGGGGAGGTAGGAGGAGGAGGACGCGAGGAGGAGGAGGAGGAGGTAGGACGCGAGGAGGGAGGAGGATGAGGAGGAGGAGGACGAGGAGGAGGAGGAGGATGAGGGAAGAGGAGGAGGTAGAATCGAGGGTAGGCAAACGACTGAGGTGACGAGGACGGAAAGAAGCAGATGAGGACGCCGGTAGGATGACGAATGTGTCACAGTGGAGTAATTCTGCAAAAGTGGAGCGAGGCGTGTAGAAGGGGGGGGGCATTAGGTAGAGCAGGTAAGCGTAGGGACAATTGGCAGATCGTAAGGGATAGTGGTGATGGCAAGTGAGGCAGGGGGGAGCCCGCCTAGCGAGCTCGAGTCGAGGAGGCTGAGGAGGAAGCAGAGAGAGAGGAGGAGGAGAGAGGAAGCCAGGAGAGGAGGCAGGGGTGGAGGAGACGACGACGTGGAGGACGAGGAGCGGAGGAGCGAGGAGTCGGGAGAGGAGGCAGGAGTCGAGGAGCACGGAGCAGGAGGAGGAGGTGAGGAGGACAGGAGAGAGGGAAGGAGGAGGAGGACGAGGATGAAGGCAGGTAGGGAGGACGAGGACGAGGACGAGCGAATCGAGGACGCAGACGAGCACGTAGGACGAGACGAGAGGCGAGAGGAGGAGGAGTGAGGCAAAACGGGAGAGGAGCAGGCGGAGGTGGACGAGCAGCAGGGACGAGGACGACAGCTGAGGAGAGGACGAGGACGAGGACAGAGGAGGAGCACGATGACGAAGACGAGGAGAGGACGAGACGAGGAGGGCAGGAGCAGCAGGATGGAAGGAGGACAGGAGGAGGAGGGAAGGAGGAGAGGCGCAGAGGTTGGAGGAGGACGGCAGGGAGAAAGAGGACCAGCAGGAGGTAGGGAGGAGGTTAGCGACGCTGCCCTGAGGACGGACGAAAGGCAGCTAGGATGCGGAGGGAGGATCTAAGCTTAAGATGTGACCTTCTACATTACAAGGCCGCAAAGGGAAGGAGGAGCAAAAAGCATAGACAGAGCTCTGAAGAAGACGGAAGTGAAGGAAGTAGAGAAAGATGGAGCAAAGTGATAAGACAAGACGAAAGAAGACGGAAGTAGAAGGAAGAGAGAAGTGGGCCAAGAGTGGGATGTATGGGCAAGAGCGGTAGACGGAGTCGGGTAGAAGCAGGGAAGTGAGAAGGAAGAGCGGAGGAAAAAAAGCGACGAGAAGAGCAGAGGAGCGAGGAAGGAGGACGTTTGCAGGAGGGGGAGGAAGAGGAAAGGAGGGGAAGAGGGAGGAGAACGTAGGGGGGAGGAGGAGGAGGAGGGGGAGGAGGAGGAGGAGAAGGAGGGAGAGAAGGAGGAGAGAAGAGAGGAGGAGGAGGAGTTAGAGGAGGGAGGAGGAGAGGGAGGAGAGAGGGGGAGGAGGGAAGGAGGGAAGAGGAGGGAGGAGGAGGAGGGGGAGGAGGAGGAGGGAGGAGGAAGGAGGGAGGAGGAGGAGGGAGGAGGAGGAGTGAGGAGGACGAGGACGGGAGAGGGAGGAGAGACGGGAGGAGGAGAAGGGAGGGGAGGAGAAGGAGGAGGAGGAGGAAGGGAAGGAGGAAGGCAGGAGGAGAGAGGGGAGGAAGAAGAGGAGGAGAGAGGAGAGGAGGAGAGGAGGGGGGAGGGAGGAAGGAGGAGGAGGGGAGAGAGGAGGGGAGACGAGGAGAGGAGGAGAAGAGGAGAGGAGAGAGGAGGGGGAGGAAGTAGGGAGGGAGGGAGGAAGGAGGAGGGGGAGGAGAGGAGGGGGAGGGAAGGAGAGAGGGGGGGGAGGGAGGAGAAGGAGGGAGAGAGGGAGGAAAGGAGGGAGAAGAAGGAGGACAGGAGAGAGAGGAGAGGAGAGGAGGGAGAGAGGAGAGAGAGGGAGAAGGAGGGGAGAGAGGAGGAGAGGGAGGAGGAGGAGGAGGAGGAGAAGAGGAGAGAGGAGGAGGAGGAGGAGAGAAGGAGAGGAAGAGAGGAGAAAGGAGGAGGAGAGAGAGAGGAAGGAGGGAGAGGAGGAGAGGAGGAGGAGGAGAGAGGAGAGAGAAGAGGGAGGGAGAGGAAGAGGAGGAAGAGGAGAGAGAGGAGAGGAGAGAGGAGGGAGAGAGAGAGGGAGGAGGAGGAAGAGGAGAGGAGGAGGAGGAGAAGGAGAGGAGAGAGGAGGACGAGAAGAGATGGAGAGAGAGGAGAGAGAGGAGAGAGGAGAGAAAGAGAGGAGAGATGGAGGGGAGGAGGAAGAGGGAAGGAGAGGGAGAAGAGAGGAGCAGGAGGAGGAAGAGAGGGAGACGGAGCAGGAGGAAGAGGAGGGGAGGAGAGTGAGGAGAAAGAGAGAGGAGACGAGGAGGAGGAGAAGAGAGGAGAGGAGAGAAGAGAGGAGAGGAGAAGGAGGAAGAGGGAGAGGAGGAGAGAGAGAAGGAGAGGAGGAAGAAGAGGGAGAGAGGAGAGAGGAGAAGGAAGGAGAGAGGAGGAGAGAGGAGGAGGGAAGAGAGAAGAGGAGGGTGGAGGGAGGAGAAGAAGAGGAAGAGGGAGGAGGGAAGGAGAGAGGAGGAGGAGAAGAGGAGGAAGAGGAGGAAGAGGAGAGAGAGGAGAAGAGAGGAGAGGAGGAAGAGAGAGAAGAGAGAGGAGAAGAGGAGGAGGAGAGAGGAGGAGGAGAGAAGAGGAGAGGAGGAAGAGGAGAGAAGAGAAGGAGAGAGGAGAGAGGAGGAGGAGGAAGAGAGGAGAGAGGAGGAGAGGAGGAAGAGGAGGAGGGAGGAAAGGAGGAGAAGGAGAGAGGAAGAGGAAAGGAGGAGGAGGAGGAGGAAGAGGAGGAGAGAGGAGAAGAGAGGAGAGAGAAGGAGGAGGAGGAGGAGAGAGGAGAAGGAGGAGGGAGAGAGAGGAGGAGAAGAGGAGAGAGGAGGGAGGAAGGAAGAGGAGGAGAGAGGAGGAGAGAAGGAGAGAGAGAGGAAGAGGGAGAGAGAGGAGGAGAGAGAAGAGGAGGAGGAAGGAAAAGGAGAGGAGAGAGAAGAGGAGGAGAGGAGAGAGAAGAGAGAGAGGGAGGAGAAGAGAGGAGGAGGGAGAGAGAGAAGGGAGAGAGGAGGATGGGAGAGGAGAAAGGAGGAGGAAAGAGGGAGGAGAGAGGAGAAGAGAGAGGAGAGAGGAGGAGAAGAGAGGAGAGGAAAGAGAGGAGGAGGAGGAGAGGAGGGAGGAGGGAGAAGAGGAAGAGAAGAAAGGAGGAGGAGGAAGAAGAGGAGAGGAAGAGGGAGGAGAAGAGAGGGGAGGGAGAGAGAGAGAGAGGAGAGAGGAGAGGGAGGAAGAGAGAGAGGAGGAGGGAGGAAGAGAGAGAGGAGGAGAGAGGAGAAGAGAGGAGGGAGGAGGAGAAGGGAAGAGAGGAGAGAGAAGAGAGGAGAGAAGGAGGAGGAGGGGAGGAGGAGAGAGAGGAGGAGGGAGAGGAGAAGAGAGAAGAGGAGAGGAGAGAAGAAGAGGAGGAGGAGGAGGAGAAGGAGAGGAGAGAGAGAGGAGGGAGAGGGAGAGAGAGAGGGAGGAGAGAGAAGGAGGAGGAAGAAGAGAGGAGGAGAAGGGAGAGAGGAGAGAGGAGGAGGAGGAGGAGGAAGAGGAAGGAGGAGAAGAGAGGAGGAGGGAGAGGAGGGAGAGAAGAGAAGAGGAGAGAGGAGGGGAGAGGAGAGGAGAGAAGGAGAGGAGGAGGGAGGAGGAAGGAGGAAGGGAGGAAGAGAGGAGGAGGAGAGAAGGAGGAGGAGAGGGAGGAGAGAGAAGGGGAGGAGGGAGAGAGGAGAGAAGAGGAGGAAGAGAGGAGGGAGAGAAGTGAGGAGAGGAAGGAGAGAAAGAGGAGAGAGAGGAAGAGAGAGGAGAAGGAGGAGAGAGGAGGAGAGAGAAGAGTAGAGGAGAGGAGGAGGAGAGGAGAAGAAGGAGAGGAGGAGAGGAAGAGAGGAGGAGAGTAGAGAGGAGAGAGGAGAGGAGGAGAGAGGAGAGAGAGATGGAGGAGGAGGAGAGAGGAGAGAGAAGGGAGGAGGAGAGAGAGGAGAGAGGAGAGGAGGGAGATAGAGAGAAAGGAGAGAGAGGAGAGGAGAGGAGGAGAGAGGAGGGAGGGAGAGGAGAGAGGAGAGAGGGAAGGAGGAGGAGAGGAGGAGAGGAGAAGAGAAGGGAGAGAGGATGAAGAGAGGAGAGAGAGGAGGAGAGGAGGAGAGGAGAGGAGAGAGAGGAGAGGAGGAAGGAAGGGAGGAGAGGAGGAGGAGGAGAGAGAAGGAGGAGAGGAGGAGGAAGAGGGAGGAGAGGAGGAGAGGAGGGAAGAGAGAAGGAGGAGGAGGAGAGAGAGGAGGAGGGAGAGAGAAGGAGAGAGGAGAGAGGAGAGGAGAAAGAGGAGTGAGGAGAGAAGAGGAGCAGAGGAGAGGAGAGGAGCAGAGGAGAGAGGAGAAGAGAGGAGAGAGGAGAGAGGAGGAGAAGGAGAAGAGAGAGGAAGAGAGAGGAGAGGGAGAGGAGAAGCAGGAGAAGAGAAGAGAGGAGAGGAGAGAGGAGAGGAGAGAGGAGAAGGAGGGGAGGAAGAGGAGGAGAGGGAGAGAGGAAGAGAGAGGAAGAGGAGGAGGAAGGAGGGAAGAGAGAGGAGAGGAGAAGAGGAAGAGGAAGAAGAAGAGGAGGAGGAGGAGAGGAAGAGGAAGAGAGGAGAAGGAGGAGGAGGAGGAGGAGAAGAGGGAAGAGGAGAGGAGGAGGAAGAGAGGAGAGGAGAGGAAGAGGAGAGAGGAGGAGGAGAGGAGGAAGAGGAGAGGAGAGAGAGAAGAGAGGAGGAGGAGAGGGAGAAGAGGAGAGAGGAAGAGGAGGGAGAGGAGGAGAGAGGAAGAGAAGAGGAGGAGGAGGAGGAGGAAGAGAGAAGAGGAGAGAGGAGGAAGAGAGAAGAGGAGGAGAGAGGAGAGAGGAGGAGGAAGGAGAGAGGAGGAGGAGGAGAGAAGAGGAGAGGAGGGGAAGAGAGGAGAGAGGAAGAGGAGGGAGAGGAAGAGGAGGAGGAGGAGGAGAGGAGGAGGGAGGAGGAGAGAGAGGAGAGGAAGAGAGGAGGAGGAGAGGAGGAGAGGAGGAGGAGAGGGAGGAGGAAGAGAGGAGAGAGGAGAGGAGGGAGAGAGGAGAGGAGAGAGGAGAGAGAGGAGAGGAAGAGAAGGAGGAGAGGAGAGGAGGAGGGAGGAGGAGGAGGAAGAGAGAGGAGGAAGAGAGGAAGAGGAGGAGAGGAGGAGAGAGGAGGGAGAAGAGGAGAGGAGGAGGAGGAGAGAGGAAGAGGAGGAGGAAGAGGAGGAGAAGGGAGGGAGGAGAGGAGGAGAAGGAGGAGAGGAAGAGAGGAGGAGGAGAGAGGAAGAGAGGAGGAGGAAGGAGGGAGGAGGAAGAGAGAAGAGGAAGAGAGGAGAGAGGAGAGAAGGGAGGAGAGGGGGAAGAGAGGAGGGAGGAAGGAGAGAGAGGGGAGAGGAGGAGGAGAGAAGAGGAGGGAGAGAGAGGAGAAGAGGAAGAGAGGAGGAGGAGAGGAGAGAGAGGAGGAGAAGAGGAGGAGGAGGAGGAGGAGGAAGAGGAGAGAGGAAGAGATGAGAGAGGAAGAGAGGAGAGAGGAAGAGAGGAGAGAGGAAGAGGAGGAGGAGAGTAGAGAGGAGTAGGAGAGAGGAGGAGGAGGAGAGGGGAAGAGGAGAAGGAGAGAGGAGGAGAAGGAGAAGAGGAGGAGGAGAGAGGAGGAGGGAGGAGGAGGAGAGAAGGAGGAGAAGGAAGAGGAGGAGGAGGAGAGAAGAGAGGAGGAGAGGAGAGGAGGAGAGAGGAGGAGGAGAGGAGGAGAGAGGAGGAGGAGAGAGGAGAAGGAGGAGGAGGAGGAGGAGAGGAGAGGAGGAGGGAGGACAGAGGAGAGAGGAAGGAGGAGGAGGAGAGAGAAGGAGAGAGAGGAGGAGGAGAGAGGAGGAGGAGAAGAGGAGGAGAGAGGAGGAGGAGGAGGAGAGAGGAGGAGGAGGAGGAGAGAGGAGGAGGAGAGAAGGAGGAGGAGGAGAGAGAGGGAGGAGGAGGAGGAGGAGGAGGAGGAGGAGGAGGAGGAGGAGAGGAGGAGGAGGAGGAGGAGGAGGAGGAGAAAGGAGGAGGAGGAGGAAGAGAGAGGAGGAGGAGAGAGGATGAGGAGGAGAGAGGATGAGGAGGAGGAGAGGGGAGGAGGAGAGAGAGGAGGAGGAGAGGAGGAGGAGAGAGGAGGAGAAGGAGGAGGAGAGGAGGAGGAGGAGAGAAGAGGAGGAGAGGGGAGGAGGATAGGGGAGGAGGATAGGGGAGGAGGAGAGGGGAGGAGGAGAGGGGAGGAGGAGAGGGGAGGAGGAGAGGAGAGGGGAGGAGGAGGAGAGGAGGAGGAGGAAGAGGAGAGGAGAGGAGAGAGGAGGAGGAGAGGAGGAGGAGGAGGAGGAGAGGAAGAGGAGGAGGAGGAGGAGGAGAGGAGGAGGAGGAGGAGGAGAGGAGGAGGAGAGGAGGAGGAGAGGAGGAGGTGGAGGAGGAGTAGGAGGAGGAGGAGGAGGAGGAGGAGAGAGGAGGAGGAGGAGGGAGGAGGAGGAGGAGGTGGTGGTGGAGGTGGTGGTGGAGGTGGAGGTGGAGGTGGTGGTGGAGGTGGTGGTGTGGTGGTGGTGGTGGTGTGGTGGTGGTGGTGGTGGTGGTGGTGAGTCAATGAAGTCAGCGCTAACTTTACCTGCACTACCGCATGTGCAGTAATAACTGTGAAAAGTCAAATTCATAATCTGTGCTTAAAACAGTACCTGCTTGTCAGCCGGAATTTCTAAAACTGAACTTTTGTGCAAAATAATGTTTCCCTGGTGTCATTTTGTATGTCAAATGGTTGATTTTGTAAAGAATGTACAATTTACTTTTTCATAATCTCCGGTATCATATGACTTGCATTCTTTCAAAGTAATTTCCCTTCACAAAAATCACTACTACACGCGAACAGTTTAGTTCTGTAGTCCTTTTCAAATAACCTTTGAGAAGAAAATAATTTAGATCGTGTAGCAAGCAAGGAATATTCGTCGTGAATACCCTATACTTTGTTGGTGAACAATGCGGAAATCACTTTAGTCATTACTTGCTTGACCTCGCAACAAGAATACGTGAACAATAAAGAAATATGCTCACATGTGGCCGGGCACACATGAATATACATAACTGACGTCACACTTACCAAACACTTGCAGATGAAGGCCTTCTTCATTGGTGAAGAGGCCAGGACCTCCACACTGGTAGTAGCCTGCATCCTGTCGTGTCACGTGGTTCAGCCTGAGAACCGATCCAGTCTGACTTTTGATGGTCTTGCCGTCCTTGTACCAGTTGTTAAAACGGGGAGGGGTGACGGGTTCTGCACCAGACTGCAGAGGGAGACATTCCATTGACGTGTCCCCTCCCTCCCGTGCCACCTCAGTTCCAGTCACTCTGTACCTGGCAGGTGCTGGTGCTGCATCTCCACCTGGCAGGACAGAAAAACGGAAACAAAAAACTCGTCACTCTGATTGCACTGGTTTTGCTCTATATGCAGAATATCTTGTGCGTGTGTAGCTAGGTGGAAGTGTTTACAGTATAAAAGAGGCGTGATTTTGTTTTCTCGATCTGTACGGGGACGTGTTCCTGCCTGATACTTGAATGTCTCTATAAATGTGGCGGTTGTCCAGAATCAGTTAAATCCATACGCTTGAACCCTAAATGACTCGTTCAAAACTGTTTTCCTGTCCCCTGCGGAATATTGGCTATGTGTGAGAAAGTATAAATGAAGGCCTACTGACGGATTTTCCGGCAACCATTTTGTAGCCACACAAAGACCCTCAAACTTGGTTTCACGTCACTACAAAACACGTGGACGACGGTTTTACTGCCAGTTAGACGTTTTGATTGAAATAGATCTTACAGTGGGTACACACACTTGACAAACTTTGATACCGGCTAAATAATGTTCATATACAGACAAAATGTGTATTACAAATATGTATCTCAGCCTTGACCACACACAGTTATCCAGAATGTAACCTGGGGCGGGTTTCAAAATGCGAAGATCTCGGTAGATCTACGCAGATCTCGCCGAATGGGCAGTTTCATTCTTTGCTTGCTAGCGAACCAATCGTAGACGAGCGTAGATTGAGCGAGGCAGCTTGAGAGATGCCTAGCTTTTAAGATTCAAGATGGCGGACAGCATCAGTACAGTGCGCGCCGCCATCTTGGAGACAAAAGTTCGGCGTGGATGCGTCGACCTGCATTCGATGTGTAAAATGTAAAAGCTTCCACGACCTATTGATGCATTCAACATACACCTTTGATAAATTAATGCTGTGCATGGCTTATATTTTCTTTGGATGGGTTGCTAGTATCTCGAAATAGAGCGTTTTCTGAGTGAACCGGCAACACGTCGGCCATTGAAATGTGGCTAGTTCACCTCTTGTCGTGACGTCTACGCATGCGCATTAGTTCGTCACGTTGGGTAGTTTCTTTTTTAGCTAGCTCTTACTGCGAAGCAAGATCTTGCGACCAAGATTGACTACCTATTTTAAAACCCGCCCCTGTAAAGCTGTTCTTTTACAACAAGGAGCACCGGACCGATCACTGCATCTCTAATAATGAAAAGTTAATACTAGTAAGTAAACGTAATGAGCGTAATCGTGACTCCACAAAAGCAGCAGTCATATGGATGAATTGCAATGCAAAAGTTCCTAGGTTTTTTTCTCTGGCCTACCTAAGAAAAATACGTACAGTTTTTTAATATTTATTTTGTCTGAGTTTGAGGGGATGAAAGTGAGAAAGATCCAGAAAAAATCACCTAAGGCTACACACTCTTTATGTTTTGTGTGCGTGAGAAGCATGCGACCGCACGAAAGCACGTGCATTTTTGGAGAGGAATCATGCTCGAGTTCAGTCTGAAATTGAAGACTTCTTTTCAACACTGAGGCCAACTTGTGTCGTGTGCATTTAACGACACAAAACACTGCACATGGTGAAGTAAGCTCAGGTGTAGCAATGTCTATTTCAACAGCACAACCAACACACAGCAACTTATTGCAGCACCTTCTACGAGTGTGCGTGCAAACTTGCGTTCAGCTTTGCACACGGCTCTATAAAGCCTCAAACTGACTGCGCATGCGTAAAAAAGGAACAGGCTCCCTCAAATAGCCAGCAGTCTATCTGCTGACGTCAATGTAACGGCACAGCCGTCAATCAACCAATCAGAAAAAAATCTCCGGAGGGAAACCGCACAGTTACATGATAGTAGCCACGTAGTATCATGTAGCCCAGGGAGACCAACTCATGAAGCAGACGAGAAGCCAACAGAAAATTCGCTTCGTCGTGTGTGCAACGAGCCTTCCCGATGTCACCGTGTCACGCTTGAGTTATCCCCGGTACTGAGCATATCCCTGCTAGCAGACTGCACAATGAGGTGGGCAGGCCATAAAGGGGCAGACGCCAGGGGAGGTGGAGAGGATGAAAGAAGGGATGGGGGTGGGGTTGGGGTCGAGGCAGAGACAGCCTGGGGAAGAAGTAAGGGACGAATCTAACCAGGTGTCCGCTATCTGACGGCACTCTGCTTTATGCAGACTGTCCGGCGGTTGCTTCGCAGTACACGTCCATTCCGACTTTCTCGGGGGAATAGTTACGTCACGTGACTGCAGTAACCAGGGCTCTGATGCATGAAAGCCGACCAGTATAGTTGGTAACGACGGCTCATTTGCCAACTTCCAAGTTGGCAACTATCGATGTCCGGTCCCTGAGATGCATAAAAGTCGACTTGGATCCGACTTCGAAGTTGCCAACAAAACGTTGTGACGTAGTAACTAACTAGGGTGAATCCCGGGAATCCCGTCTTAGTGCGCATGTGCAAGCGTCTTTGGCTGTCGTCTGCTTGTTGGCAGATAACGCATTATGTGCGCATGCAAGTCCTCGTGAAACTCATCTGCAGTTTCCAATATTTCATGGAGAGAAAATATAAATACATTGTATATATCTCCATTATCGAACGCATCAAGATCATTAGTGTGGTTGATATTATGTCGCATCTCCTTCATTGCAGTTGCCGATCAAACACACACGTGAACGCTGTCATCTTTTGTGTTGACCTGATTTTACGCTCTCGCTCCAACCTCAGCTCGCACTTTTCCCACCAAACTCGTGAAACCCTGGCGTCCATCGACACACATTTTCTCAATTACAAAAATAAAGCAATTTAATCTGAACAGTGTTTTCATAACACAGATGCAATTTAAATGTATCGTTTTCATGGCATCAGACAACACTAGCTTTGTACACAATGTCAACAGATGCTTCGACGTGTAGATGCGTCGACCTGCATTTCCATTTTTAAAATGTAGGAGCTTTCACGACCTATTGATGCATTCAACATACAGCTTTGATAAATTAATGCTGTTAATGGCTTACATTTTCTTTGGATGGGTTTCTAGTATCCCAAAATACAGCGTTTTCTGTGCGAACCGAAGACAGGTCCGCCATTTAATAGTGCAAATAGTTGGTAACTACGAATTTAGTCTACCTCTTGATGTAGTCGAAATATCGTCGTCAACTACCGTCGAAATGACCGAAAGTCAGATTTCATGCATTGCAGACTGTGACGTTTAGTTGGCAACTGCCGTTCAGTTGGCAACTAAAGCTTTAGTCGGCTTTCATGCATCAGAACCCAGACTAATGCCAGTAAATCTAACGGAACGTTTCTATTGCAGAGGTAGAGAAGGATGAATGACGCTAAAAGCGAGAGTGTTGACTTGGTTCTTCGTCATACGCAGTGGAATTAACTCATCAGTCTGTGTTTGTGTGTATGTGTATGTAAGTGTGGTTTTTTTTGTGTGTTTGTGCGTGTATTTTGTATGTGTTTTGCGTGTGTGTGTGTGTGTGTGTGTGTGTGTGTGTGTGTGTGTCGTTGTGTGTGTGTGTGTGTGTGTGTGTGTGTGTGTGTGAGTGTGTGTGTGTGTGTGTGTGTGTGTTTGTGTGTGTGTGTGTGTAAGTGTGTGTGTGTGTGTGTAAGTGTGTGTGTGTAAGTATGTGTTTGTTGTGTGTGTGTGTGTTTGTTTGTGTGTGTGTGTGTGTGTGTGTAGGTGTGATTGTTTGTGTGTTTTTCGTTTATGTGTTTGTGCGTGTGTTTTGCATGTGTTTTTCAAATGTGTGTGTGTGTTTGCTTGCTTTTGTGTGTGTGTGTGTGTGTGTGTGTGTGTGTGTGTGTGTGTTTGTGTGTTTGTGTGTTTGTGTGTGTGTGATTGTTTGCTTCTGTGTGTTTTTCGTTGTTTGTGTGTTTGTATGTGTGTATGTGTGTGTGTGATTGTGTGCACGTGTGCATGTGTGTGTGTGTGTGTTATTGTGTAAGTGTGTGTGTGTCTGTGTGTTTGTGTGTGTGTGTGTGTGTGTGTGTGTGTGTGTGTGTGTGTGTGTGTGTGTGTCGGTGTGTAGGTGGGGAGGTAGGTGTTGAGATGGGGGCCTACGTCCAGCTCAACAAATGGAAAATGATGCGCAATACACACCTATCCGGGGGCAGTGAACCGTCACTGCACCACTGTGCACGCACATGGCCTCCCCTACTCAAACGTACCTGCAGGGGCAGCACGTGGTCCCCACTGTTCTGACGTATTCTCCCCTGGCGCAGCCGGCTCCTCGGCGGTATAACCGAGAAAAATGGACACTGGGCTCACTTAGCTTTGGTTGGCAACCACTCTGAGAGAAGGAAAGCTCTCACTCCAAACCCCCACTGCCTTGTGAGAGCCTCGAAAGAGGCACAGGCTATTAGAGGAAACCTATATAGAAAATTCGAAGTGGATCCTCTGAAGCGCTTTACCAGCTGACCCCACGACTATCCCGGCAACTCCTGCAGTCCAGGTGGTCGACAGAACGTGATGTCGTCATCCCTTTTGTCATCAGCGGCCAGACCAAGAGGGGGGTCTTGGTGGATGGGCAGCCCACGGCCGCCATAGTACCCCTTGCCCAGGATTCAGTATCGCCATCTACCACGGACTTTGTTAACTTCTCACAAGTCCTGAGGAGATGGGCGAGTAACCACAGCAGCAGGTGCAAGATGGCACTGGGAGCTGCAAGTCACAGACCTGCACTCAGGCGACCACAGTAGGATGGTCGCTCTCCATCTCGCCGAGGCAAGGGTGGAGCTCGGCAGCCGCTTTGGTGACGGAGCAGCTCTTTCTAGGGACAGCACTGCTCCCCTCACACGAGGAGGGGTCTGGAAATGGTGACCTAAAGGAGGTTTGCCATCACGTCCTGTCAGCCTACCGCAGCTGACTGGACATTTACATGCACCACTGTGGTCGAAACAGAATTATCACAGATGGCAAAATATTCCAGAAGAAGCGCTGATATATATGTGTTGGTGCATGGAACATCAGGACACTCATGAACAACAACAGAAGAGACAGACCCGAGCGATGAACAGCACCAGTAGCAAGCGAATTGCAGATCTATAAGATCGACATTGCAGCCCTCGGCAAGATCCGTCTGGCTCAAACTGGGGAAATCGCAGAGCTTGCTGCTGGCTACACCTTCTGTTTTTGGAGTGGCGAGGCAGAGGAAGAGCCCCCAAAAAGCTGGAGTTGACTTTGCAGTTAGGACAGCCCTCCTCAAGAGCCTGGACTCCCTGCCCATAGGGATAAGCGACCTAATGAACCTCCGGATGCCATTAAGCAACAACCAACACCTGTCATTGTTTAGTGTGTATGCCAACACTAAGACGTATAGCTGAGAGGACAAGGAGGTTATTCTGCCAAAGCCTTGGTGACATCATTCAGGCAGTGCCAAGAAAGGACAAGCTCCTGCTGCTAGGGGGTTTTAATGCCAGAGTGGGCAGTGACCACCGGTCATAGACAGGGGCTCTTGGTCCTCAAGGCACGGGTAAGGAGAACCCAGACGGCCGGCTGCTCCTCACCTTCTTCGCTGTACATGGCCTCACCATCAGGAACATCCTCTTCAAGCTGCCAGGCATACACAAGAAAACACGGATGCACCCCCGATCCAAGCACTGGCGTTTAATTGACTATGTCACCACAACTCGGAGCTGTGTAAAGTGACGATTGATTTAGCCTTGTAGTCTTGTATCAAGCACCACTCTGTGACAGACAATGCATGTTGCCTTAAGTGGTCGAAACATTTTTTGCGCCCTGCAAGTTTTGCTCATGTAATTACTTTGATATTTCTTTAGTACACATAAACTTGGCACAAAACGAAATTGCTACGTAGCAGACTGGCGGAAGGAGTAGACCCATAACTACACTGCAAACACGGTGCACACAGAGCCCCCTTAGACAACAGCTTCCCACTGTACTCAAGCTCTGACGTAGGTGGACTTTGTTTTCATTGCGACATCTGCCAATGCATGCCTAGAGCGTGCAGCACGCTGTCAGCAAGGGAAACATGAAACCCGAGCGTCTCCCCCAACTTGCACGTGTTCCTGCCAGGCCAGGCACCTCTGTGTACGCAGACCTCGTCACAACGGCTGCCCGGCACTCTGCCAGTAGCTCTTTGGGCAAGGACCACCCAACCCAACCCCTTAGCCCCAGCCCCTACTCCCACCTCTATGCTCTACCCAACCTTCCTACCCCCCACCCCTACACCCAGCCCCTACTCCCACCCCCTCATCTCCTCACCCCCACCCACTCACCCTCACCCAATCACCCCCACCCCCCACCCTTCTCCCCTACCCCTCACCACCCACCTCCTCACTCCTCCCCCTCCCACCCCAACCCCTACTCCTTCGCCCCACACCCTACCCCGTTGAGCTGAACAGACCTGGGAAACCCTCTGTGATGTAATTGTAGAAAGGCGCGAACCAACTATCCAATCAGCATGGCGCAACAAACTTTTGACGCGAAAATGACATCAGATCTATTAATATCGTCCTATGAAAGTATCGACGCACACTCTATGTTTAGACACACGTTTTTAGTCGCGAGAAGCTCAATGACGCTGTGGGAAGCGACGTCTGCCGTGCGTTGCATAAGGCGAGCGCCCTAGGGCGTTCTGACCCACTTCCCCTCTTCTCCACGTGTCATGCATCCATCTTGGAAGGTAGTGCAACGTGCACGTAGCATCCGTGCGCAGTGTGTTGATAGAGCGTCGGTGGCACCTCTAGAACAGGAAGAGGCTCTTTGAAGACTGGCAACCTGTTGTCTTGGAGGACGGATTCTTCTGTTGTCTTTAATAAACACCAGGCACTCCACCTCCTGTCTCACCATTTCCTCAGACTCCGCTCGAATTCGGCAGTCTTAGACGGAGACACGAGATGTAAAGAATGTGTGACATAATTCGCAACGAAACAGAGAAGTTGACGACCGACTGACTCCACCTTTCCCCCTCACCCCTCACCCTTCCCCCGACAGACAGACGGACCGACAGACGGAGACGGATGGGCGGGCGGGCATGCATGCATGCTTGCTTGCAAGCAGGCAGGCAGGCAGGCATGTGGGCAGGTAGGCAGGCTTGCAGGCACGTAGGCAGGTAGGCAGGCATGTAGGCAGGTAGGCAGGCTTGTTGGCAGGTAGGCAGGCATGTAGGCATGTAGGCAGGTAGGCAGGCATGTAGGCAGGTAGGCAGGTAGGCAGGCATGTAGGCAGGTAGGCAGGCATGTAGGCAGGTAGGCAGGCATGTAGGCAGGTAGGCAGGCTTGCAGGCATGTAGGCAGGTAGGCAGGCATGTAGGCAGGTAGGCATGCATGTAGGCAGGTAGGCAGGCATGTAGGCAGGTAGGCAGGCATGTAGGCAGGCTTAAAGGCAGGTAGGCAGGCATGCAGGCATGTAGGCAGGCAGGCAGGCAGGCAGGCAGGTAGGCAGGCATGTAGGAAGGTAGGCAATCATGTAGGCAGGCTTGTTGGCAGGTAGGCATGTAGACATGTAGGCAGGTAGGCATGTAGACATGTAGGCAGGTAGGCAGGTAGGCAGGTAGGCAGGTAGGCAGGCAGGCATGTAGGTATGTAGGCAGGTATGTAGGCAGGCATGTAGGCAGGTAGGCAGGCATGTAGGCTGGTATGTAGGCAGGCATGTAGGCAGGTAGGCAGGCATGTAGGCAGGTAGGCAGGCAGGCATGTAGGCAGGTAGGCAGGCATGTAGGCAGGTAGGTAGGCAGGCATGTAGGCAGGTAGGCAGGCATGTAGGCAGGTAGGCAGGCATGTAGGCAGGTAGGCAGGCATGTAGGCAGGTAGGCAGGCTTGCAGGCAGGTAGACAGGCATGTAGGCAGGTAAGCAGGCATGTAGGCAGGTAAGCAGGCATGTAGGCAGGTAGGCAGGTAGGCAGGTATGTAAGCAGGTAGG
>JAWQFJ010017551.1:0-15000 GCA_034096865.1 Theodoxus fluviatilis
AGCAGAGGGAAAAGAGAGAGAGAGGAGAGAAGAAAGGGAGGAATAGTGGAAGGAAGGAGAGAGGGAAAAAGGAAAGGAGAGTACAGAGACTAGGGGGGAAAGGGGAGAGAGTAGGAGAGAGAGGAGGCAGAGGAAGGCGGAGGGCGGAGGGAGTGCGGCGGCGGCGAATGGCGGCGGCGGCGAAGCATGGCGGCGGGCGGCGAAGCGGGGGAGGAGAGGAGGAGGAGGAGGAAAGGAGGAAAGGCACGGCAAAGGAAAAAAAAGCGAAAGAAAAAAAAAAGCGGAAGAGCGGATGGAGTTGAGGAGGGAGGGGAGGAGATGATGGAAGGATGAAGGAGAGGAGGATGAGGAAGGAGGAGGGAGGAGGAGGAAGGAGGAGGGGAGGAGGCAGGAAAGGAGAGAGAAAGGTGTGAGGAGGTGGAAGGATTGAGGTATGAGCTGGAGAAGGAGGGAGGACAGAGCGGAAGAAAAGATGCGAGAAAGGGCGAAGAGCGAAGAGAGAAGGGAGCGGGAGGAGGAAGCAGAAGAGGACGAAAAGAGAGATGATGAGAAGAAGGGAAAGAGCGAAGCGAGAGGAAAGAAAAGGAGACAGGAAAGAGAGGAAAAGAGGAGGGGGGATACAGACGCTCGAGAGAGGGGACGAAAGCAAGGAAAAAACGAACAGAAACAAAAGAAAGAAGAAAACAGTAAACACAAGAAAGCAAAAGGAAGTAAACGAATAAAAAACAAAACACCAAGGGAAAACATAGATAATGACAGGAAGGGTTAGAAGGGAGAAGAGAAACGAAGAAGGATGGGTGGAGCAAGAAACAAGTGGCAAAGGAGCATTGAACAAAAGGATAAATAAACCACAAAAGAAACACGGCAAATCTAAACAATAAACAGAAAAGGGAGAAATAGGTAGGTGAGAGGCCAAGAACGGATGAGGCAAACGGGCTCAGGAGACAAAAAGGGTGAGGAGAGTAATTAACTATTTAGAAGAGAGGAAAGCACGGCGGCGAAGGGGGGGCGGAAGAGACGGAGTGTGAACAAACAGTAGGGAACAACAAGAGGAGTACGAGGACGGAGGAGTGGAACAAACCGGGATGCAAGGCACAGAGACGGACAGGCGATAAACCAATCGTACAGGGCAGGGAGTTTACAGACGAGACGGCAACCACTAGCACACGCACAGCAAGAGGCGAGAGGCAGAACACAGCAAACCAAGGACACCAAGGGCAGACCGCATACACCAGGGAGATTACGCAAACGCCAGCAGAGAACAACCCAACAGCAACACAAAAAAGCACAAGACTGCAGGACGAACCAAGACGCACTCACTAAGCGACAAGAAGCGAAGCAAAAGAGACAAAAGAGAGAAAACAGATAACAAAGCAAGGATAAAAAAGGGCACCCGTCTCGAGGGACCAAGAGAGACAAGACCGCGAGGAGGAGGCGGCAGGAAGTCGAAGGCGAAAGGGCCGAGGCCACGAGAACAAGTAAACACACAGAAGACAGAGTGCGGCACGGGGGTGGGGGAGAGAGGAGCGGGAGGAGTACGCGGAAAGTACAAAGCAGGCTGGCGAAGCGCCGATCCACCGAAGCAGACACAGTAAACACCGGAGCAAGGCAACAGGCGCACGTTCCACAACAGTATGCAAAGTGAAGCGAATAAGACATGCTAAAGGACGAGGCAGGAACAGGGAACAGCAAAGAGTAATAGGAAGAGGAAATAGAACATGAACAGAGCAGACGAGAAGGACCGCCAAAAATGGGTGGCAAAAAGGCCACGACACCCCTCCCCCGCAACTCCCGGTCACCTGTACCCAGCCCCGCCCTCCCCACGACGCCGCCCCCTCCTCGGAAAAGGAAGAGGAAGAGGGGGAGGGGAAAGGGGGGTGGGGGAAGTGCAAGGAGCCCTGAGGACAATTAGCTGTGCAAAGGCAGGAGCGATAAGTATGAAACGGGGAACAACCCACAAGATGAGGGAGAAGGAAAGGGCAGGGAACAACTGGGAAGAAGGGGAAGAGGAGTGCTAGGTGAGGGAAACATCAGGGTCAACAAACCACGTCTGGGACAGCCAAACTTGAAACACTGGCATCCTCTCAAGGTCAGATGGATTGGCGCGGGTGGATGAGATGGATGGATAGGATGGAGGAACGAAATGAACAAAGCGGTACGATAAAGAACCAACAAGCAACGAACGCACCAACGAAATGCATGAATGAATGAACGAAACGAACAAGAAGTATGAACGAATGAACGAACGAACGAACGGAACGAATGAATGAATGAATGAAATGGATGTCTGAATAAATGAATGAATAAACAATTGATTGAGCGATTGGTTGATTGAGCTGATTGATTGATTGATTTGATTTGATTGATGTTTTGATTGTTTTGTATTGATTGTATTGATTGTATTGATTTGATTGATTTGATTTGATTTGGTTCATTTGATGGATTTGATGGATTTGATGGATTTGATGGATATGATTGATTTGATGGCATTGAAGGATTGACCGACCGCCCGACCGCCCGTCGAAATGGATGAATGACACGATGAAAAATGGATGAAATGGAAGTTATGTTGAAATGGATAAATGGATGAACGAATGACTTATATGATATTAATGGATGTATGAATTTGATCAATTGACACCACGACGAATAAATTAATTATGTTCTTACAACCTTGCACAAGATTGATTGTTATAATTAATTTTGTCTTTGGTTGATTGTTCGTTAGTTCGGTAGTTTCGTCCTTCCGTCCGTCGTTGTCTTGCGGTTCATTCTGAATACGGATTCATAGACCACTCTCTGTCCTGTCTGTTCCCGGGGTCAACCTTGAGCTAAGGTGAATGAAAGCCTGTCCTGCAATTCCTGTGTCCATCATGCCGATGTGCGGACGTGAACCCTGCTGGGTGGACGATGTACTACGGGCCGAGCGCCAGCGATTCGGGTCAATTCAACATCGGGGGACTATCGACATACAAATGGTGGGGTGGTATTCGTTTACTGCACCCTCACATTTCGACGAATCCAGAGCTGACGAAAATCTGCGGAGTTTGCCCTGTAGTGTGTGCATATTAAATACATTACACACGGTAGTATAAAGGCACATACATCGTGAAGCTTGCTCACTAATTGCGAGTACGGTTTTGGCATTGAAGCTCCCTACGACAGTAGTTTACCTCCTTAGTTGGCCAATAACCGCTCCCAAAACTCTTTTAGTGTTGGCTGTATCAGCACACCCGGCGTAGTTATTGTGTCCAACATTTGCAAAATTTCATTTTCCACTGGCCCGACGGGTGCTCGGTTCGTCACAGAAAAAAACGCTTTTTGGGGGATACTACATACTCCCATCCAAAGCAAATGAAAGCCATCACAGGACATTTAATTATATCAAAGCTGTATGTTGATGCTATCCAATGAGGTCTTGAAAACGTCATTAATTTTACAATTGGCATGGCATGGTCAACGCATCCAAGCCTTAGATGTGTTTGCCTCCTTCAGTTTTGTTTCTCTGACCCCTTGATCCTTGTATACGCGTCTTCGCTCGACCTCTTGCGTGCAGATTTCTTCCCCACCAAACTCGTGATTAACAATGGTATAGTCTTGTTTAGTAACTAATAATTTTAATCGTTTAACAAATATAAAGCAATTTTATCTGAAGAGTGTTTAAATAACAGAAATAAGGGTTGTTTTCAATGCTCAGTGTTTTAAATGGATATAAGTTAATTGAAATAAATAGATTTGGTATAAAAACAATGGTGTCTTTTGAACATAATATTTAATAAAATTAAAAAAAAGGAACTGTTCATTAGGAACAATGTTGTTAATAATAACACGACAAATTTAAGAATAGTGTTTTAATGGAGAAATTAAGATAAAAAAAGATTGTGTACACAATTTCGGTTCAGCAGATCTTTATTTCTTCGGCGTGTAGATGTCGTTCGACCTGCATTTCCATTTGTAAAATTGTAGGAGCTTTCACGACCTAGTTGATGCACTTCACCATACAGCTTTGATAAATTATGCTGTTCATGGCTGACATTTTCTTTTGGATGGGTTCTTAGGTATCCCAAAATACAGCGTTTTCTGTGCGAAACCGTGAACTGTCCGCCATTTAATTGTGCAAATAGTTGGCAACTACAGATTTAGTCCACCTCTTGATGTGGTCGAAATATCGTCGTCAACTACCGTCGAAATGACCGACAGACATGTTTCATGCATAGCAGACTGTGACGTTTAGTTTGCAACTGCACTTCAGTTGGCAACTAAGCTGTAAAGTCGGCTTTCATGATCTCATACCCTGGTGGTGGGGTGCATAATGAACCTACTATTTTAGGTTGGTAACTACGTCGGAGTTGTTTGCTACTTTCTTTTGTGCTTTCGTTTTTCGCCAACTACATTGACTTGGTTCCCAACTACTGACAGTAAGGTGTGCATGAGACACTACTTGGTCGCCACAACGAAATAATGACCCAGATGAATATTTATTATTATCTTGGGATATAATATCTAATGCACATGCATAGAGGTCACTACAACAGGTGAACTAGCCAACTTCTTGCACAATTCAATGGCCGACCTGCCTCCGGTTTGCACAGAAAACGCTCTATTTTGGGATACTAGAAACCCATCTAAAGAAAATGTAAGCCATGCCAGCATTAATTTTATCAAAGCTGTTATTGTTACTGCACCATCAATATGTCGTTTGAAAGCTCTCGTTTTACATTTTTAACAATTCGAATGCGGAACGAGCATTCCTCGCTGAAGCACATGGAGTTTACCCGCTTGTCCATCGGGGTAGGTCCCTGGGCGTATTACCGAGTAGCGTCATCAAGTCATCCCATGGCATCCTGTCCGTCCGTGCAGGAATGATGACGGATGCGCCGGAAGGATGACGGAAAAACGAGAGATTTCGCAATGTTTGTATTCTTTACTTTTGCTTTTTAAAGAACGGTCTAACAGCTTAGTGACTAAAAGGTTGTCATAGGATAAGAATTCCTTTGTGGTTTTGTTTTCCTTAATTGGGCGACGATTCCATCTTGTGACTTGGTGCAGTTTCTCCGCGGGCTTTGGGTGAAGGGGACAGCATAAAACACTTTCCGCCCATGCATTAATTCTTGAAAACGGCAATCTTGTTTATCTCTTCTAGTTACTGTACATAATTCCCAGTGTTAGCCCGGCGATGCAACACGCTTTTCTGACTTCGCGATATACAATCCCAGTTAAGCTAGTGTAGGAGCACCTGTGCTCCCTTCCCATTCCTTCTATCTCTCTCCTTCACTGTCCGGACACCTTTCACTACTGTTTTTTACAGGGCTCTTTTAATTATCTTTCGTGCTTTTTGTAATGAATTTGTCTTCTTGTACTAGTTATATTTATTGCCTTCTTGTTCTATTCCTATTCATGATCTTCAACAAATCAAAACCTTTATAATGTTTTTTAAAGGGTTGTCAAGAAAAATGTTCTTATTTGATCATTTCTAACTCACCGATGGCGTGCATCGGGCCGAATAAAATCAAATCCCAACCCCCAAGTCAATCAATCCTAACCTCTCTTCTCCTTCCTCTCTCCCTGCCCTTTTGCCTGGGTCCCTCCTATATCTTCTCCTCCGTACCTCCCCGTTCTTCCTCTCGGTCGTCCCATCCTTTCTTTCCTCTTCCCCTTTATCTCGTGCGCGCGCCTCCTTTCTCATTCCCTTTCTTTCCTATCTTGGCCTTCTCGTCATCCTTCTCTTCTCTCTCTGCCTCTTATCGCCTTCTTTCTTCTCACTTCTCTTCCTCTCTCCTCCCTCCCCTCCACCTCCCCCCACCCTCCTCGCCTCCCTCCCCTGCGTCACCTCTATCCCCGGCCCCATTCCCTCCCCCCCCCCCCTCACCCCCGCCCCCCCCCAGGTTCCCCTCCCCCTCCCACTGCCCTCTCTTGCCTTTCCTCTCTTCTTTCTGTCTTTCTCTCTTTTCTCTCTCTCTCTCCCGCATCGCGTCTCCTCGCTCTCCCTATCTCCTTCGCTCTCCGCCTCCGCGTCTTCCTCTTTCTCTCTCACTCTCTCTCACTCCCTCTCCTCCCTCCTTTTCTCTCTTCTCTCCTTTGTTTTTTTGGGGGCGACGACAACATGCACAATATAGTTCTTTGACGCCATAGACACAGACGAGAAACACGAAACCGATGCTTCGCATATACAAAAAACTGGAAAAGAAACAGACACAACACTAGGCCTGACCGTTTGGTGGATTCGCAGGGCAGGGGCGATACAAGGAACGGAAAGGCCTCGGGGGGGCCTGAGGGGCAGTGTCTATCGAACTTGGACCACAGTGGCAGGGAGTTGAATAACATTCATCACTCGCCAAACAAAGACGAGGGTCATCTTTAGCTCACTCACCCACGGACTCTCGCTGATGACTGGAGTTAAGCCAACTGTACAACTCCATGAAGGTAACGCAAGCAACGATGCAGACGATCACTAGTTTTTTATCTCTGTGTGGAGGCCTAAAACAACGCTTCCGAATCATTTTCGTCAGCCTAGGCACAGATCTTTAAAGCGGACGCAAGGCTTAGCGTTGCGGGGTTTGTTCTCTTAAATTCGGGGTGGGGTGGGGGTGGGGGGATCTTAAAGGAGACGAGGTAACGCTGGAAAGACAGTCAACGGGATTTGAATGGGTTTTCCACTGTTAGGAAGACGATGAATGATGTAGAGCTGGTCGAAACAGCAGCAGTGCGAGACAGAATTTCCCGATTAGGTTGTATTGATTATTTGTTGTATCAAGGGCTGCCAGAGGTCTAGTTTCGGAAGGAAGCCTTCGTTTGTGGCGATAACGTGGAAAGTGACAAAATTCCGTGTTTGGTAATACTAACTGCTGGAATGAGGAATAATCCGGAGGAGTCTACAGCGTCACAGTCAGCTTGTTTCCAGTAGCGTCCTGGCAAGTCGTGGTGGGTGGCGTGACTTTGGGCTGCCAGCTTCGTGTGGTCCTGAAACAACAGCAAAACCGAGGCCATGAAAATGACCATAACATATCGTAAACGTAGCATTTAATGAAGGGTTCGAGCGAACACTGTTTATGCACATATTGGAATGAGAATAATCTCAAGACGCGCATACATAATTGGCTTCCTTTCAGATGACAGAAAAGGAAAGTATTATATATTACAGACACAAAGCAAAGGTATTTATTTCGTATCCCATTCTAACATACTACTTAGAAAACCGCAGCAAAATCAGTTTGTATTTGTAGGTGTGAATGAAGATTTTTCTCAACTGTTGCCACTCACTTGTTTGCCTACTGGTTTTGCTGTGAACGATTCCAGGAGGTGAAACCTGTGCTTCAGTCTTGTGGTACTGGGGCTCAAGTGCAGAGTGACGCGTCCAGGGCATGACTTTCCAATATATTTGTATTGATATGGATATCTCCTTTGCTAAGCCTCGACTGTCACCATCTGCCACTCACCTTAGGTGTTAGATCGCTACCCCCACTTGTTGACCAACCCTCTCTCTCAGCGTTTCCCTCCCCTGCAGAAGTAAAGTACAAATTGATGGGACCAATCCAAACAAACTTCATGGATACTAAAATGGTATCAACTGACCAACAAGAAAAATAAAGCATACTCTACCTCTCACGAGGACATCCCGGTATAACTGGGCTGGAGGAACTCAAAGTTTGGGGGAACCTTGTGCTTCATTAGACACGCCTGAGATATCACAAGCAGGTTGTGGAGCTTTCTGTCAGCTGTTGCTACTGCTGATGTCTGGCTGCAGCTGTTGCTGCGGGCATCCTGACGACTGGGCAGAGGACATGACACCGCTGCCAACGAGGTCTCTTCGATTTCCACTCTGCGCGTCACACAACAACGGCAACAGATGCTCTCCATGTACTTCACGCTGTACAAGTTTTCGAGCCATTAAGTGACTACTGGATTGCAATTCACACGTTCCATGACGGATTATTTATGTATGTATGTGTGTATGTGTGTATGTATGTATGTATGTATGTATGTATGTATGTATGTATGTATGTATGTATGTATGTATGTATGTATGTATGTATGTATGTGTGTATGTGTGGGTTCTTGTAACGCACAAAATTTCACGCCTACGAGCATGCTCAATGCGCACACAGAAAAAAAGAGTCAGACATTAAAGAGATATGATTTAAGTCCCTTCTTAAAATAAGAGAGTTTAAGGGAATTTCTGAGCAGTTCAGAAATGTTGTTCCAATAGCTGGGTCCCACAAAACTGAAAGATCGGCGGCCATAGTTACCTAGCCGTCGATGTGGGACACAGAAACGTTTTTAAGTGGATGATCTTAAATTTCTAATCGGTTTATATTCCTCGAGCAGCGCTCGCAGGTAGAGTGGAGCTGCACCTGAGACGCAGTTGAACACAGTGCAAAGAACTTAGTGTTCAATGCGACACTGCACCGGGCGACAATGAAGGCTTCTTAGAATTGGCGACGCTTGGGCCATTCTTGGAGGGCGCGCAACAATTCTAGCACCGATGTTTTGAAGGCGCTGCAGATGCTGAAGTTGTTCTTGCGTGGCTCCTGCCAGCAAGCTGTTACAGTAATCCTGGAGGGACAGGACTAGCGTTATAATAAGTGTCGAAGCAGCTTTCTTGGTGAGACATCGTCTGATGCTGGCAATCCGACGCAGCTGCAGATGAGCAATCGATATCACATGGCGGATATGCTGAGTAAGAGTTAGTTGGGCGTCGATGTGCAGACCCAGATACTTGACACAGTCGGAAAATTGCAGTTTGGTCCCTGCGATGGTCATGTCCTTGTCTGGAATCTTCTTCAGGTTTGTATTTTTACCAACAAAGATTGCTTCTGTCGTCTCGTGTCACCGACCACGCGGTGGCATTCCCGCTTGATCTGTTTTATGGTAGCTTGTAAAGTATGGAAAGAGGTTTGTGACATACCAAATTTACGCCTGTATATGTGCACTCTGTTCTCAGTCGTTTTTGCTCGATGCAAGATGTGTCCCTCCCATTGATTCTCCCCTGCTTCTCTGCTGTTGACCAGACAGGTGTGAATGCTGAACTTTCCCGTCTTTCTGCAGCGCTGTCTCTCAGCTGCCGTTACCTTCCCGATTCTTCCATGCTCTGAGATTCTCACCCTGTGCGCCATACTTTATCTTATATGGTTCATTAGTACTACGAACTCACTCCTCTTCTCTTTTCTGTGCATTGCTTCATTCGAAAATGTCTTTGGTGATTATCTTTTCGGTCTCCGCTGGTCTCTATCTTCCCACTGTCATCCGTGACACATACTGAGGATAATTATACTTATATTTTACGATGTTAAGTTTTTCTGCAAGGGAGGTTAATGGATTTGCTGGTTTTAATGAGCCGATTCATACGGTCCAGTAGCTTGCAAAAATCGTTTTAAAAAATTGAGTTGTTTCTATCAGTGTGCTCTCTGCTTTGTATTGTTATCTGGGTTGTTTTAATGAGTTTGTTGGTGCATTTAAACTTACTTTTTAATGTTTTGAGCGGAAAATGTACTCCACAAATTGGCATCCTTTGTAGATGTAGATGTGAAAATTTGAAGTTGTTTACTAGTTGGCCCCTGTTATGTAAAGTATGAGCCTCTGCCTGCCTCTCTGTCTCCGTCACTGTCGCTCTCCCTTCCTCCCTCCCTCTCTCTCTCTCTCTCTCTCTCTCTCTCTCTCTCTCTCTCTCTGTCCGTCCGACTGTCTGTCTGTCTGTCTGTCTGTCTGTCTGTCTGTCTGTCTGTCTGTCTGTCTGTCTGTGTGTCTGTGTGTAAGTGTGTCTGTCTGTCTGTGTGTCTGTGTGTAAGTGTGTCTGTCTTTGTGTCTGTGTGTCTGTCTGTCTGTCTGTCAGTCTGTGTGTCTGTCAGTCTGTGTGTATGTGTGTGTGTGCGCGCGCGTGCGCGCTTTGCCATGCTCTTGCTGTAGAAAAGACACAAACCCTACTTACAATTTTCCTCTTTTACCCAGAACTGCGAATCACTCGTGAAGAAACAGCAGATATAAACCATAAAATTCTCGCTTGATGAACTATTTTACCAGGAAAGTTTCCTGGAGACAAGACATGATTTCATTCAGTCTAGCAAACTGAATGCGTGTAGCGATGTTCTCAAACCTGTTGGAGTGTTTTGGGATAACTGAAGTAGTGCCATTTGGATATGATCGGAGAACTGAAAGCAAGTGAGGCCGTTGAAACCACATAACGCGGTCCCTTTCACCCCTCAGATCTAAACAAGAAACAAACAAACAAGGAAGCCAACAAGCAAGCAAGCAAGCAAACAAACAAACAAACAAACAACAAACAAATAAATTAACAAACGCTTTCTGATGATTTGAACTTTCATCCGATTAAATTTAGGGCCTAAGGAATAATTCATAAGCATCTTTATGATAAAATAGTACATACACAGCTGTTCGCATAAAACGCAGATCGTCGCCATCCACTTGCATGGACGAATAAGTTCCACCGTGTAGCTGAGACGTAGGGGACTTTGATTAACACTGCCTGTAGGCGTGAATGCGGCATCGATCTAGGAGCCTGATTTATCGCCTGCAGTGACTATGTTCAACATCGAACCGGCCCAATATGGTACAGGATAGTTTTCAAAGCAACTGAAAGGTAGTCGGCCCTGATTTCATTGCACAACTGCTAGGACCCAACCTTTCTGAAAGACTTCAAATGAAACCTTTTATATGGCAGTATACTTCTGAGCTCACACTATTTCAAAGAGCACAATTTCATGACAATCTTTATATCGATTCCTGAGTGCGTTTTGTGTTGCTACGAGTTACAGCCTCGAAGAAAAGCAAACAAAAAGAGTTCAAACGGACACCACTTCGAGTGGAAGTCTCGTAATGCAGGCATCCTCAAAATCCTCGCTGGACCTCATTGTCGTTGTGTTGATGTACACGTATTTCCTGAATGCGGTGCTGTAGATTTCAAGGCCTCATGGTACCATAGAACTCGTCACTTCTGCAGACCATCGAGTACGTGTCACATCTTGGGCATTGATGCAGTCTGAAACGCCCAGCCATGCAAGCACTAAAATGCAGAATTTCTTTTTCCTCTTCAAATAGTTGGACCTTCAGCGAGGAACAGAGACTATTTGCAACGCATGTGCTATTCTCCATTTGAAAGAGTGCTTGAAATAGCGTGTGTGGAATTGAAGAAACAGCGATCGACCCTGCCGTAGTGAATAAGAACAAACATTCACTCACTCTGCCAGTGGTGGGTCTGGTGGGAGGAATTTGTTACATGCTGGTAAATGTAAACATAAAACATAAAATTTGCTTCGGCAATGTCAATTTGTTGGCCGATGGAAAGGCATTGAATATTGGTGTTGCCGTCGTTAGTATCTTTTCAACTGATAATTAAATCATCACTGACATTTGGAGTCCACTTAGAACAGGCATTACAAGTAAGTAAAGTTATTTGATTAATATAGATATACCGCGTTAGATATCCTGTTGAAGTTGGAGATGATAAATCCTACATTTTGAACAGCAGACTTGCAACGTCTGCTTTCACTGACAAAATATATTTTTTGTCCGGCAGCATAGGATATACTATCATCACAGCCATTATCGGTGAGCTAGAGAGCAATTCTTAGGCAAGGTACACGCCTCGAGGGCAAGCCGAGGGCGAGCAAGACCTCTTAGAAACGGCCAATCATCAATTGGCAAGGCGGAAGTCCGAGAGAACATGGCTGCGTCCTGGCGCCAGAGTCGGTAAAGGATTTGCCGATAGACGAAATAACTTACGATAGCGGGTTTTCACTATTTGGACACACCATGGTGACATCTCGAATGGCACGGGAACTTTTTCAACGAAAAGAAAGCAACCCGGGTTCATTTGTAGATAATTTTGTCGAAAATGTTGTGACTTGATACACTTTGATCAATTCACGGGACACAATTCAGGGAGTGGACATGTATGGTGCTTCCTGTTTGCGAACGATGAAAAAAATGTCGACAGTGTCTGTCCAGAAATAACCTAAGCAAGTTTTAAGGGTTGGGAAGTTCCTGTAAATATGTTTTGTCTTATTGCTTTGGCCCGTCGTAGACGTTGAACCAAAGCTAACGACACATGGTTGCAGCCAGTATAACATCCCACATTGTCGCTTTGGGGTTGGACAATGTGCGAGGCGCAGTGCCGTGGTTCTATCCCTGGGACGGAGAAATCTGGGTTTGTTTAAATACAGAAATAGCCCATACACATACTCATCAAAATATGCAGATGAACACTCGAACAGCAAATACTTCCGTGTATGTACACTTTTCCATTCTCGGACACTGAGATGCACATTACAGGCACTGCCATCTATCAGCGGCAACCCAATTGGCACGGTCTCCGCCATGTTGGCTCATCCGGGCCTCTGCAGCGGGACGCAGTGAGGGACCTCCAGAGCTACCTCGGCCACCCTCCTTCGCAGCGAGTGCCTCCTTGTGAGCAAGACGTCGTAGGCAACGCCTATTCCTCGAGTTTCCGGCGAGGTTACTTGACTACGAAACGAGCTCCTGTCTACTAGGCCTTATCCACATAATGATCGTTCCTTGCTGTGTTGTGCTCAGTATTCTCACAGTGCCCTTAGCTCAGTTAGAAAATACTCACTTCAAAGGCAAGCCAGGAGGCTGACATTTAACTGTTTCCTGTTTTAGCATGCACCTGGACCTGGAACAGAAACCTGTGTGTGGTATATATCCGCTATGCACTATAGATTATTTTCAAGTAACGGAGACTTCTACCCCATAAAAATCAATATAATCATGTTTGTCAAGAGTATGGACGCAGTCTCAAAATTTTCACCAACAACGACGGCAGCCATGTGGAAGTGGCGCACAAGGAACGTCACCAGCTGAATACCGACCAGTCTAAGCAGCGAAGAATTTTTGTTAAAATTGAATTGGGATAATTTTCCCCGATACATTTCAAAGGTCTCTTTTTTACTTACCTACCAAATGAGCAGGTAAAAAGTCCTGTGCATTGACGAATAAGGTCTCAACCCCATAAAAAGTTGAATGCAAGCGCAGAACTGAGCCCCTACATCCTCATTCCCATCAAGCTCCACCCCATATTACCAAAAGAGCAGTAACAACTGTCACAGCTGGTATTGTGGAAAGTGGCTAATTGTACCAGCAGACAGTTTAAATATTTAAAAAAAGAATTCCTTCCTCAGTCACTACTCTTATGGAACAAAGACACCACAAACAGAATGAAACTTAAAATAATTTAATCAGACTGTTTACATTCCTAGCACAAATCAGAAACACCTCTATGCCAAATCACAAATCAATCACTTCTCCAAAGCACAAATCACAAACTTCCACCGTCATTGCACAACCTACAACCTCTATGCCAAAGCACAAAACAATCACTTCTCCAAAGCACAAACCTCAAACTTCCACCGTCACTGCTCAACCTACAACTCCTATGCCAAAGCACAAAACAATCACTTCTCCAAAGCACAAACCACAAACTTCCACCGTCACTGCACAACCTACAACCCCTATGCTAAAGCACAAAACAATCACTTCTCCAAAGCACAAACCACAAACTTCCACCGTCACTGCACAACCTACAACCCCTATGCCAAAGCACAAAACAATCACTTCTCCAAAGCACAAACCACAAACTTCCACCGTCACTGCTCAACCTACAACCCCTATGCCAAAGCACAAAACAATCACTTCTCCAAAGCACAAACCACAAACTTCCACCGTCACTGCACAACCTACAACCCCTATGCTAAAGCACAAAACAATCACTTCTCCAAAGCACAAACCACAAACTTCCACCGTCACTGCACAACCTACAACCCCTATGCCAAAGTACAAAACAATCACTTCTTCAAAGCACAAATCAAAACAGCATAAAGCCTTGCATCAAATGGCCGACTCACGTTAATGGTCTGTCGCCCAAACAATCTCTCAAGATTAGGAGTACTGGTACAGGTGATGCAGTCCCCAAAAGAAACACAGGCACTACACGTCACCCAAACAATCTCTCAAGATTAGGAGTACTGGTGCAGGTGATGCAGTCCCCAAAAGAAACACAGGCACTACACGTCACCCAAACAATCTCTCAAGATTAGGAGTACTGGTACAGGTGATGCAGTCCCCAAAGAAACACAGGCACTACACGTCGCCAAAAGAGGCAGGCAACACAACGTCGCCAAAAGAAAAACAGGCAACACCAAGCCACCAAAATAACCAGGGCACAAGCCCACCTGGAGATAACCTACTCCAACAGCCACACAGCGGCCTACGATAGTAACAGAACTCTCTCTCTCTCTATCCCACTAACAGCCGCACTGGCTTTTCAAGAGTCCCCTCACTCTATCAAAACTACTCTTTACATACAGTACTGCATATAAAAAACACCCAACAAAAATGCGAAATGCTCGTGCCATGGAGAATACGCACGTGCAACTGGCACGAAAACACGAGAAAATCCCTTCACAAACGAAACAATTGTAGCATACCATGCTCCACTAAGAAACTAATTCGATGAACGCATGGGTTTCATGTTCCATCACACTTTGCACGCACAACAGTTACAATCAAGGCAGAGTAAATAATTAAAGAACAGTGTAGAGAAACCAGTGAACAAGTTTGAGTCGTGACAACAACGTTACAAAATTAATGTGATTTGTTCTTTTCGAGGTCACTTTCAATGTGCCAGCCTCGAACCCTGTTGCATGGTCAGCGAAGGACGTATTTCGCCAATGTGCAGACTGCATTTGATGGATGTCTTTGCTGTTATAGCAGCACGTTTGTGAGGCAAAGGTCATCGTAGGATGGGTTTTGGGCAGCTTCATCATAAAGACATTGATCAAGCTGACTTAAGCGAGTGAGTTTGTAAAGGCTGATGCATAATGCCTGCTTTGTAAGTAAGTTATGTGTTGTCACAAATAGCTGACACTAGGTACAAAACCGCCACGAACACGAATAAAAGGAATTGACATATTATGTTGTGTGTTTTTTCCTGCACATACCTTGTTCAGTCTATGTTAAAAGACGAAAAAC
>JAWQFJ010017551.1:20000-60000 GCA_034096865.1 Theodoxus fluviatilis
CACTGCATGAAATCGACTGGAATGGTACAGCTGCGTCCACTATTATAAGCTTGTCCAAATATTGCAGGGGTAATAATTTTGTGTCCCTAACTCACCTCTCTAACAAACACACATCTTTAGTTAGCAAGACAGCTGTTCTCCTCAAATGTCAGCTGTTGACAAACTTGAAAAAACGCTGGTGGGGGAGAGATGTGTGAGGTGGGTGTGGGTGTGGGTATCGATCTTCTTCGATAGTATTGATGTCAACCGTGGTAATATCTTGGTCAGGTTAGGCAAAGAATACGACCTAACGAAGACGTTCGCAACAATCAAACCCATCGCAGCGATAGATTTTATTTGTTGAAACAGACCATGCAAGATTGTTGGAGCGTAAACGCTCCTTCAGGTAATATACTGTTACGTAGTTCCTTGCACTGCTATTTGTTTCTGAAATCCAACGTTTAAAAAGTTTTCATGGCAAATATCGGAGGTTTGCCCGTATGCTAACATCGCAAAGATGTTAACAGTTCTGGTCATGTTCTGTAGCAAAAGTATGTACCTAGCGGTGCAGCATTCGATGGTGCTGACCTTTTTCCTCTCCATTTTTCCGGTTGAGGTACATCAAAGTACTTTGCAAAATTAGGAAAATGAAAGTATGAGAATGCTGTTTTCCTACTCAGACCACTTCAAAAACCCATCGTGGTTTCAAGAGCGATCTCATCTTGTCGCAACTACAAGTGGACAACAGGTAAATGCTCGTCCCATTTGTTTGTTCGTTTTTCCGTCCTTCATAGTACTGACGCTGTCTCCACTAAAGTCAGGCTCACTATCACCACTATTACTACCACAGCAACAACAAGCAGAAGCGAAGGACGTGCTTAACGTTCGTGACTGTGAACTGATGATGAACACTAGTTCTCAGCGTTTGAATATCATCACGGTGGTCAGTCGTTTTCTTGCAAGATGTTTGGGCGTCTTGGTGCCGCAGCTGACACCACACCTATCTAACGCCAGTTCACACAGTTGCTGTCACTAAGGCGGTGTCAAAAAAAAGATCATTCAGGAAGACAACTGGCTTAATTTTAGGGTGAAGTGTTTGACTTCCAGGGCTAGACAGCGCTCATCCCTGTAGACAATATGTTTTCTGTGCCCAACAATTGACTTTAACTGACGCTATTCGATATTACATAACTATTGTCCTCTGAAACATTGCCAGAAACAGTAAGTTCTTCCATGAGGAATGAGTGAGAAAAGTCCAATGTTTGTACACACGCAAGGGGACACAACAAACCACACAGACGATTGCAGTTTGGCATTGTATGAGTTTATCAAATACTTTTAGAAAAATGGGGAGACCAGTGAACAATTGGTGTGGAACAAGTCTGAAGAGATGTGGCGAGAAGAGGAATGTAAAACACACAAACACTCGAGGTAGTCCAAACAATCGAGATACACGTGCGGTTTCGTTAACACTCGTTCGGCCTGGTGACATCAAAGTGTAAGTTTCGTGCTGCGCGTGATCTATCATAGCACTCAAGCTGTATTTTGCCCGAGTAGGCAGTAACTTTCAAAAGCGACGTGAAAATATCAATAATTAGTTGTCGACTAGGAAAGAGAATGAACTCGGTGTAACTGGTTATATCACAAGTGTTAACACTGATTTCAAAACTAAGAAGAAACAGTTTCTCAAAGTCTCGTCATGATTCAAAACTAAAAGTCTTTCCTTACCGAGCCTCCTGATGGACAGACCAGACGATAGCAGCAGCTAGGAAAATACACCTCTCTTCAAATTCGGGAAACCCCCAAAAGACCGTCATCTGGCCAAAGGCCACCGCTTTATTACACAGACAAGCCGGTTTATCGTTTGCATGCGTAGATATTGTGTTTCCGTGGACTGGACATTAACACACATTCACACAGCAGCGGCATTGACAGAGGCACGCCATATTTCGAATTCGATGCGTTGTGCATGAAAAGAGAAAAATGAACCGGTGTACAGTCTAGATTATCCAACCTAAAAGCCATCGACTCTACAGCATTCGTGTCTTCCAATTAGAAAAAAAGGACTATGTTTCTTAGTGTCGGAAGAAATTGTCAAACGAAATGCTTCCATTAAAAAAAAGTCTGTGAAAAGAAATTGCACTGAAACCATTCCTTGGTAGAAGTTGAAAGTTACCGCTGCGTTGAGTTTATTGTTTACAGTTTCCACTTCTTCAATAAATCTGTTAAAAAAATTATTTTGTGATATGTTCCTATGTTATTAGCTGTTTCGTGTTCTACACAACAGACCAGTGATACCAGGCGAAAGTTTCGCGCCAGGGAAAGGGGAAAAGTCAACCTACCGTGACCTCACATGTGTTGCATGATACGTGATAGCCTGCCATCGACCCTTGGTGCGGAGTCAAGATTAATGAAGTGAAAGGTGAGTGGTGTCACGTCTGATCGAATATGATAAAGAACAACGCACTCACAGGAATTTATCAAGCACTACCTTGTTTTCTTTAAGGTGAATGCTATTTTCCTGGCAGCAGTTAAAGACAACATTTTGTTTAGCATTTTATGTTGCAAGTACAGTACGTAGAATGTATCAGTAAGAAAAAAGCATCTGCATGGATATCAATGTAATTTTTTGTAACACAGAGTACCTATCCCAGTCGCAATTAGAATGGCCTTAGAACTTGTAAATACTGATAAATCTGGTTATGTCTGACAAACCTACACTTAAGCAGTGTAATGTTTCCCACTAGATAAAACCAAAGGAATAAAACAAGAACCCTCAAAAGTCTCGCAATTATGGCAACAGGCTGCCCATCAACGATTTTTCAGTAACTGCTACCTCTATCCATCAATGGTGTCGTAAATGTCGAGACTCGAGCGGTTGCAATCGGGAGTCAGTCCATCTCTGTTTCAGACAACAAGACTGGCAGCAAAGACACTACATGCGTATAGTCTGTGGTGGCAGTCAAACTTGCTTCTAGCAGATGTGGAGGGGGAAGTGATGCTCTCATTAGGGCTAGCGCATTGACCTGGTGGAGGTCACTGGTCCAGAACGTGTTGTACATCTCCTACTAGCGCATGGGTGCTGCTCAGCATCAGTTGAAGGCTTGTTCCTGGAGCAGGTCCAACATCCGTCTAGTCAGGGAGGTGTGGGGCAGCTGTCCTTCAGACTGTGCTTTCGTTCTAAGTGCATTTAACATTCCAGGTGGTATGAGCATTTCCTGAACATAATGGGCTGCCCTACGATCCCTGATACGTTTACATGCGGCTGGTGTATTGTCGAAGGAACGCAGATCGGTTTTGCAATTGTGCTCTTTCACACTGAGTTTTAGGTGGTGCAACAGCATCGATTTCAGAAGCTATAGGACAGATTTCACTTGAACATTTAGTATTGTAAAGCCAAATTTGATTGTAGGTTTTGAGATTGCCTATGGAAAATACACTGTGCATTTTGTCTGTTCGCTACCTTAAGTGCTCAGAATAATCATATTGTATATTATTTTAAATATCAAACAATGTGTTGTAAAACTGTGGGTCAGTACTTTTCACGAAGAGACGCACGGACGTACGGGGGGTGATTGATAAGTTCGTGGCCTAAGATAGAAAAAGATGAGTAATACAGATTTCGTTACATGCATGTGCATTTGAACCCTTTGAGTGACTATGAAGAGAGTTTGGAGTTATCATTTTCTGTGGTATTTTGGTTCTGGATAATTGAAAATTGCAATTCAGAACTATCTGAGAAAATGGACATCATCAACCTTCATGCAGTCACCCGCTACCTCGGTCGTATCACCCAAGGAGGTCCACGAGGACATAGTGGTAACACTAGGGAGAGTACCCCTTCTTACAGCATCGTGACGAAGTGGGCTGCTCAATTCAAACGTGGCAGAGAGAGTACGGAAGTCGACCCCCGTCTAAAAGGTCTGTCTCCGTCACCACACAGGAGACCATCGACACGATCCACGACAAGATCATGACAGATCGACCGATAACACAGCGGTACATTGTCACAGAGCTGGGTATCTCACAGGAATGCGTCCATGCGGTTATCCACGACGAACTCTAAATGAGTGTCAGCATGCTGAGTCTCAAAATTCCTTGGGCCTGATCATAGTTGTGATGGCTGCCATCCAGAACTGCAGTCAAACTCATCGAACACTCGCCCTATTTACCTGATTTGCCACCCTTGGACTACTACCTGTCCCCCGAGATGAAGAAGGAGCCCAGTAGTTGCTATGTTGACAGTGCTGATGATGTCATCGCTGCTGTGGACCTCTTTTTGGAGGTCCAAGACGCCTACTCCGAAGAAATAAAATAATCCATTTGCTCCAACACCACTGGACTAAGTGTGTAAATGCAGGAGGGGATTATGTTGAGAAATAAATGTGCCAGGTTTTCCAGAATTGACTTCTTCTACCTTAGGCCACGAACTTATCAATCACCGCTCATGTTTTTCGGACAAAACATGAGATGAGGATTGAGAGAGACAGAGAGCAGGCTTTAAAAAAATGACGACCTTTAACACTAAGCCCAGCTTGTATCGCAAAGAAGCATAGACAATGTAGAAAAGTGTTGTTGTCTCCAGCCCCAAAGCAGAGTTAGGCCGAACGCTGAAATGTCAATGGGTAGTTTTTATTGGCTGCCTGGAGGCGCTCCTGGGGGAGCTGATGGAGTAGCCTCTACAGCCTCGCAGACAGCGGTTCCAAATATTTAGGAGCGCATAGAGTCGACCAGGTCGTGCGCGGTACTGAAGCTGTTGTTACGAATCGAATGTGCCGAATGGTGTGTGCACGTGATTCTGTTTTGACTGTGATTATTTTTAGCATGAGTTGGTGACGTAGTGGCTGAGGAGTGTTCACGTGTGAGCGAATGATCCGATTGATTGTATATTTGCCGAGTGAAAGCTGTGTGCGACACTCGAGCGATTGAACCTCAGGGAGACGGGTGAGTGCTGATTTTATCTGTTATAATTTTACATTGTAAATACCGCGGATGTATGATGATTGATAGTGAAGGAACGGATGAGTGAGTTTTCGTTGTTTTCAGGGTTCTTCAGCCTGGGACGAGTCCCAGAGACGCTAGCTGAGGCTCGGAGCTCTACCGGCGGGGGCTGGTGTGGAGACTGTCGGCGGGGGCCGCTTGAGCGCTTGTAGCGAGATTGTCGGCGGGGGCCTGTAGCGTGGAAAATAGTAACCCGTGGAAAACAGTACCCGGAAGTCATCGCAGAGTTATCTGCGAGGGACGTGCTGAGAATTCCACTCTAAAAAGAGACGGCACCCGCCACTCCGCCTGACTGACTTGGCACGCCCGGGGAGTTATGCTAAGATCCGGCCGCGTAAATATATCTGCGTTTTGTGACAAACGTCTTTCTCGGCGGTACTGTACTCCATGCACCTTAACGGTGCGCGTGATTCGGGTGTAATCTTAAGCTAAACGACGTTTATTGGCGCTGCGGAAATGGTCGAAGTCGGAAACATTCGGAACGTCGTTTAGCTTAAGGATTACACCCGAATCACGCGCACCGTTAAGGTGCATGGAGTACAGTACCGCCGAGCAAGACGTTTGTCACAAAACGCAGATATATTTACGCGGCCGGATCTTAGCATAACTCCCCGGGCGTGCCAAGTCAGTCAACGGTCGCGTTTTATAAAACCAGACTACAAACAGACTACAGGGAGGTGACTCCCATATTATTTCCGGCAGGGGAGACGGCTTTACACGGGGAAAACCTTTTTTGAACGCTACATCATGTGTTAAACTACACAAATGCACCAAAACCTCGTAAAGCAACTAATGCGTCGTTTGTCGGAATATATTCCATGCGAAGAACAGGTGCAGGAGCGGTAAATTGCATAAAGCACGTCCCTCGCAGATAACTCTGCGATGACTTCCGGGTACTGTTTTCCACGGGTTACTATTTTCCACGCTACAGGGCCGCTTGAGCGTCTGCAGACCGAGTGTCGGCGGGGGCCGCACATTAGCTCCTGTGAGCCCGGGTGTGGGCCGGAGCTGGTGAGGGATTGTGTTTGTGTTCGTTATATATTTGTGCTGGTGTTCGTGTTTTTTTCTTGTTTATTTTCATTTGTGCGGGCTAGGCTAACCCGAGGCCCAGTTAGCCGGTCCGTAACAGCTGTGCTCTGTACTCTACTCGTACGACGGTGCATGCGTCACAGTTTTGTGTGTGCGTGTCTGAGTGTTTCTCTGCTTATTGTGGTCGGTACTCATTATTTGAATAGTTGTGCTTTCCAGAGAAAGCACTTCCGAACATTCGAGTCATACATTGCACAAGCAACCAATATGTCCTCTGCTGATTAACTTCAATTGGAAAATCTTGTCTGCTTTTGTCACGGAAAATATTAAAAATTGAAAATATACGAGGTGATTTTCAGGAAGGGTACCTAGATGATCATTCACTTTGTTTCTTTGCATGATTATTTTTGTTGAGGGATATACATTTGCTAATTCACTTTGTTTCTTAGCATAGTTATCATTATGGGCTCACACTTTGGATTATGATTCATACGCATTTCTCATTTCACTAGGACGTGATGCTGGAGATTAAACGCTGCTGAGAAGACAGACTCCTTCAGCAATAAGGTGTGTGCCTGGGAACACGGAAGGGTGCACTAGATCTGAATGTTAAAAAATACTGGTAATAATAAAAAGGTGAAACATGTTTACTGCCATTTCCACCGTACAAATGTAAAACCCGACAACTCGCACTGCAAACAACACACAACCACATGCAAGATTCCTACTGCAGAACACGTTTTCCCACTCCCAGGTCGACTTTCCATCCACGAAATAGCCTTTGAATCATGAAGAAAGAGACATTAAAAGACATCAAAAAACAAACAAACAAAAAGTTCAAAAGTCGTGCATCCAAGTATGCTGGTGGCACAAGGGTGACAACGGTGTGCAGTCGTTGAACATAGATTGCATAGTTGTGCAAAAAGGTGAAATATCACAAGACGTGAGAGAGGATCTCTCCTCTAAACCAGTCCACACGGAATGCCGGCAGGATCCTCGGTAATGTGTACAATCCAACTCTCGATGAAGACGGGAAAATGTGGAAAACTTGGCACTCTCATGCCCTACTTAACCCTGCAGGGAAACACCGAAAGGTTTAACAATCACACGCGTCTATCCGTGCGTACGAGAACACTATAAACCGGCAGATACATGTGCTCAAAAACAATAGTTATGTGAAGATGGAGAATGAAAAGTCTCCCACGTGAAAAAATGCTTCCAAGTCTATCACATTAAAACTCTGTGTGTAGCATATCAATCCGTACAGTCCATTCAGTGATAATACACACGTGATGAGAGATAAAGATCTTCGTGGACCTGTGATAAAATAGGAAGAAATCATGTAGGTATCCATCCCTCTGTAGCACTGTACATCTCCTCTCGTGTCCAAGGCACCAAACGTTGCAGGAAAAACTCCGTGTCACCGAAGTCACACCATTGCTTCCGCGTCGCTGTCGCCTGCAAGATCGACAGGATCGAATAAGCGCTCGGGTCCCAGTCTGTCCTACACAGAGGAATTGCATTTCTGCGTCGCCCACACAGCATTCTGTCCAGAAACATAACCCAGCGCAGGCACAACAGAAGAAACAACAATGTGGTGGTTGGAGGGGTCGGAATGAGAATGGAGGTATTGTGGATGGAGGTGGGGGCGAGGAGAAAGGGGTGGGTGGGGGTGCTAAAGTTCTTCAATAGGATAGCCACACTCGAAATTGCTTATGTCGTTACTGACACGGAGTCTGGGTAGGCCCTATCTAATGCATTGTAGAACCTTCACTGTGATACCCACGCAATTCCAAGGCAGGTAAGCTGCTTATGCACATACAGTAGATGGTTTCTGATAAAAGTCAACAGTCTATTCTCCATTTCGTATTACCCCTGCTTGAGATTGTGACACAATCGACAGAACTGTCTGCTTATTACAGCTTGATGTTCGCGTGAACGACACTCATATTTTGAAGACCATGGGGTAAAAGAGTTTAATTTGAAGGTCGGTAGGGGTTTTTCTCCCTCAAAGATTGAATTCGGTGTGATCGGAACATCAGTAGGTGAAGTGCGGTTGAATGGAATGTGGATGAAGCGACTACGCTGCGGAACTGGGTAAGGTGGGGTGGAATGGGAGAGATCTGGAAAGGTCGCCATATGTAAGAGTGCGCAGATATTACAATTTCAACCTAATGGCATCTCAATAAAGTTAAAGTGTGTGGCCACTGCTATACGAATATATTGGTGCAAACTGTTTTAAAGATGAGAAAGATGTGCTTTAAAAAGTAATTTTTTTGCCCGAATAGCTAAGTCAGCACTCCCGTCAAGTCATATATGATATATTTCTTTAGCTACTGAGTTTCACCCCAAACTACTAATGAGAAAACACGCAGACGACGCCAGTTTCCCGATTAAAAAAGACATCTACCAAAGTCCAATGAACATTCTTCGTTGCCCTCCGTCATTTCCTTTGTGGCTATAAAAACATGTGAGCACAATAGTATGCATGGGGGTAAATAGACAATGATAATGCCATCCCATTGCTTGTCCTAACAGTGCAACCACATGTGTTGGGTAAGATCCATTCTCCGTTTGCTCTTGACGAGTTGGTTCAGTCTTAACTAACATGGAGAACATAATCAAAGGTAAGAGTTTTTTCTAAGAAAGCAGCGTGTTAGTCACGAGAAAAAGTAAAGGTATGATACGTGTTGCAGCTAGTCTGTTTTCAGTCGAGACTTTCATTGCCATAACAGGATGCTCAAATTCAATACACAAACACCAGTTACATACATTTTGCTGTCTAATATCGGCCCAACAAGAAAATCAAGCGCGCTACAGGCCGACGAGAAGGACGCCTCTGTCTCATTGGTCCTGGAAACCCCCAATCGCTATCCAATCCACTATACCACCTAGTCATCCTTTGCCGACACGTAACAGGCCATGTAACGTTCCAAAGTATGAACCGTTCCAAAGTATGAACCGGAAATCGTCGCAGAGTTATCTGCCCGGCTCTCTCTTTATGCGATTTACCGCTCCTGCACCTGTTCTTCGCATGGAATATATCCCGACAAACGACGCATTAGTTGCTTTACGAGTTTTTGTGTTTTTGGTGCATTTGTGTCGTTTAACACATAATGTAGCGTTCAAAAAAGTTTTTTCCCGTGAAAAGCCGTCTCCCCTGCCGGAAATAATATGGGAGTCACCTCCCTGTAGTCTATTTGTAGTCTGGTTTTATAAAACGCGACCGTTGACTGACTTGGCACGCCCGGGGAGTTATGCTAAGATCCGGCCGCGTTAATATATCTGCGTTTTGTGACAAACGTCTTGCTCGGCGGTACTGTACTCCATGCACCTTAACGGTGCGCGTGATTCGGGTGTAATCTTAAGCTAAACGACGTTCCGAATGTTTCCGACTTCGACCATATCAGCAGCGCCAATAAACGTCGTTTAGCTTAAGATTACACCAGAATCACGCGCACCGTTAAGGTGCATGGAGTACAGTACCGCCGAGCAAGACGTTTGTCACAAAACGCAGATACATTAACGCGGCCGGATCTTAGCATAACTCCCCGGGCGTGCCAAGTCAGTCAGGCGGAGTGGCGGGTGCCGTCTCTTTTTAGAGTCGAATTATTAAGAGTACCGGGCAGATAACTCTGCGACGATTTCCGGTTCATACTTTGGAACGGTTCATACTTTGGAACGTTACAGGCCAGAGCCAGCATAAATCAGGCTCGGGCCACGCTGCCAGCAGCAATATCCCATTGAAGACTGGGAACATGAGCGGAATGTTAGGCACTTTCCATGAAGATGTCGACTTGTTCTTTTAACCAGGGCCCGTATTCACAACGGCGATTTTTCGGCAATTTATGTTAACCCCGATGTATCTCTAAACTCAGACGATTCCAACTGCCTGTTCCGCTCTCCCTTGGCTGGAAACCAGTATATATAGCAAAGCGCAACCTAGGATCCTCTGACGAGCGTACCTTATCTAACCGATCAAGATAACGCGGGGCTAGGGGATAAATCGAGTGTTAAAAAGATAAATCGCCGTTGTGAATACGGGCCCAGAGCCCTCAGAGAAAAACACACATGATGCCGGCGAAGCTAACATCTCAAGCACGAATGATGCCAGAGGTCTCTTCAAAAGCAACGGTACCTAAGGGATGAAGTATCCACAAACAGCAGGCGAAGGAATCACCTCAGACGCAGACGAACTTGACGTCCAAAATATCAGGAGACCGTGAAACCCGAGAATGGAGCTCTGGACGAGCTGCCGTCTTCATTCCCGTGACGTGCCCAGGAAACAAGACTCGATGGAGTCATCCCACACAGCCAACGGTCCAAGCCGTCCTCGCGCATGCGCGAGGCACCATAAGTCTCTGACATAAGGAGACTACGCAAGAAACAACATACAAGCAGCAGGCCACGCCGACATCTCACACACGCGAAATATCAAAGGTGTCCGGGGACTGCAGATCTTCAGAATCGCCGCTGCCCTCCCAGGGTCGGGCTTGGGCCCCCAGGGATCCCTGCAGCTGCAGCACGGGGACCCGCCTGGTGTCCGATACAGAGAACTGCTTCCGGAGCACACGGCGCGGGAGGCCATGTCGAGCTTCGGGCATGGTCCCCTGTTTGACCAGTTGCCGCCCGTGGGCGGGACGGCCCGAGCGGGGAGGGCTCTGCAAGTCAAAGAGGTGGAGCGCCTTCGGGGACATGGGCAGACCGCCCCGCCGCTCCGAGTCCCCTAACCGGATCATGGCCAGGGGCATGGGGGGAGTCCCTGAGTTCCGTGGAGGGGTGCCTGAAGATCTGGGAGGGGTGCCTGCAGATCGAGGTGGAGTTCCCATGTCTCTGGGCCGCACGTCCCTGCCCAGCCATCCCCTGTCTTCTGCCCTCTCTTCCCCTCTCTCTTTCAGCCTATCGTCACTGCTTCCCTTGCTCGAAGCAGCGTCGTCTTTGGGAAGACCCCCCTTCACCCTTGAGCGTTCACTTTTGTTTTTGGAACTTCCTTCGTTGTTGTCACCAGTCTCGTCTTTGGAGCTGTTCGTGGTCCTAATGCTCGCTCTCTCAGCGGTGTCTGTTTTGACCGTTTGTTTCTCTTCGCTGTCGCACGTGCTATCAACACTATTGGATCTTCTCTCGGTTGCCTCGGCAACCGCTACGTCCTGCAGTTCAGCAGCCGCAAAGCAGATGTCCGAGTCCGCCCTCATCAAGTTGCTGTCACTCGGGCTGGATTTGGCACTGGGCATTTTCACAGAGTCGCTGTCCACAGAACTCAGTCTAGCACCAGAACTCTTCTCAGACCCTAATTTGAGCGAGCCCAGGTGGACCTTTGTTGAGGAGTTGCCGTGTGAGTTTTTCCTCTCGCAGGCGGAGATTCTGAGAGATCGGTTGACGTTGAGCGGGGTCGTCGGCGTATCGTTGTCGTCATAGTCGTCGTCTTCTTCGTTGTTGTCCTCGTTGTCTCCGAACACGGCGTCGTCGCCTTCGACGCTCTTGGTGCCGTTGTTGGCGGCGGCCTCCTCCTGCTCCCTGGCCTCCTCCTGCTCCCTGGCCTTCTTCTCCTCCTCCAGGCGCTTCAGCCGCTCAGCCACCTGCCTCACGTTACGCACCTTGACGGCGCTGAATGGATCCATCTTCATGGCCATATAGTCCGTGAAGCTGCACAGAGAACACAGACAATGCATTGAGTCAGGTAGAGATATACAGGCTTCATGCAAAGACGTATTATCTACATACATACATACATACATACATACATACATACATACATACATACATACATACATACATACATACATACATACATACATGCATGCATGCATGCATGCATACATACATACATACATACATACATACATACATACATACATACATACATATCAAAAAGACTTTATTCATGAAAATTGCACAAAATCTGAGCACATGAACAACTAATGAATAAACACACTTTGTAACTTGAGCTGTCCGACCCACGAAAGAGATAATGGAGACCTACTTTGGCATGTAAAGTGTAGAAGGCCAACACAACAACAGCTGGATTGTCTTGACCAAGAAGATTAGCTATATATACATGTCCACAATGGCACACATAGGTAGGGATTTTCATAAGTGGGCAAAATGTCAAACACAAAAATATAGAGCTGTTAAGCTACATACATGTATATATCTGCCGAGCCAAACATTCAGGATGTCACGTTCAGTATAGACCCTTGCATAGTAGCTACAGTCATATTTATATTTATGTACTCCTCAGTGGGATGTGAGTATAAGAGGCAGGTTATACATACATACATACATACATACATACATACATACATACATACATACATACATACATACATACATACATACATACATACATACATACATACATACATACATACATACATACATACATACATACATACATACATACATACAGACACACACACACACACACACACACACATACATACATACATACATACATACATACATACATACATACATACATACATACATGCATACATACATACATACATACACACACAGGTCTCTACAGCGCTATTGTTTCCTCCTTCTTCATTGGACCATTGAGCAACCTCTTTAAGATGAAACGGTGAAAGCAAAGGTGCTGTTTTATAGAGCGACTTATAAGCCACATTTAGGTCTCCACCGCTGTACACTTAAAGTTGGTTTTATACTGCGACATTTTACCCATAGATGGCTGCTCAAACTGCGAGTGTTTACCCTCTGGTCATCAAGCCACTCTTTTCACTCCAGCACCATCTCGGCACCCTGGTGAGCACGCAGCCATGATGCGGATGGACGTGCTAAAGTTCTTTTCCCACAGTTCTTCAGCTCAGCTCTCACAGGTACCCATTTCTCCTGGGTGGGGAGAAGCAAATGTGCGTGAAGCATTTTGCTCAAGAGTGCAACTCTGAGATCTGTGCAGCTTCAAAAGCTGCACCCACTACCCGCAAGCCACACCCACTACCCGCAAGCCACACCCACTACCCGCAAGCCACACCCACTACCCGCAAGCCACACCCACTACCCGCAAGCCACACCCACTACCCGCAAGCCACACCCACTATCCGCAAGCCACACCCACTACCCGCAAGCCACACCCACTACCCGCAAGCCACACCCACTATCCGCAAGCCACACCCACTACCCGCAAGCCACACCCACTACCCGCAAGCCACACCCACTACCCGCAAGCCACACCCACTACCCGCAAGCCACACCCACTATCCGCAAGCCACACCCACTACCCGCAAGCCACACCCACTACCCGCAAGCCACACCCACTACCCGCAAGCCACACCCACTACCCGCAAGTCACACCCACTACCCGCAAGCCACACCCACTACCCGCAAGCCACACCCACTACCCGCAAGCCACACCCACTACCCGCAAGCCACACCCACTACCCGCAAGCCACACCCACTACCCGCAAGCCACACCCACTACCCGCAAGCGAATGCAGGTCGAGCGCGCTGACCACTCGGCCACAGAGCCTCACTTATCCCCTGATCTTTGAGCCACTCAGTCAAATCTCTGCTGTCAGTTCTGTCAGCGTTCACGACCAGGGTTTTACTGGGCTTCGAAATGCATTCAGTCGTGAAAGTTTCATCAAGTCAATGTCAGTTTTAGTAAAATGGATGGAAGCAGTATGAGTGGGGGGGGGGGGGGGGGCGGGGGCGGGGGGGGGGGGGGGAGATATGTTATGAGGATCTGATTGACTGTGCTCGTGTGTAGTAGTTGTGGCACAGTCGTAAATTCTCTGCAATTCTCTTTTCTCTAACAAGGAGCGTCAACACTGTACTTCGTCTTTCCTCATTGAAACTGACCGTTTGTCTTCCTCGATCTCTTGCTTCTCTCGCTTGAGGTAGGAGATGATGCCGATGATGATTCCCATGGAATAGAAGAGGAGGGTGACGACAATGTAGAGAAGAGCGTTGAGGTCATCCTTGTCCAGAATGCGGTTGTCCAGTGTGGTGTTCAGGTTGACCCCGGCACCACTACCCATGCCTACGTCATCACAAGGCGGCACCACGTATTCCGGGGGCGGCATGCTTCAAGGGAGGTTACTCCGTGTACCAAACGGCTTCATTATTTAAGGGAGGTCACTCCATTTGGCAGGTCCGGGATGTTGCGTTTTGCGAATGGGCCTCCAGAGTTTGGAGTGGTTTTGATCGTCACTCTTCATTCCTGGAACACACAAAATATTTTGCTTTGCATTTCATAATCAGAGTTTCAGATTTTGTATAGATTTGGCTGAAACATTGAAACAGGTCATGAGCACGAGTGTAAAATTTCATTGATCGGAACGTTTTTCACGATTTTAGTCAGCCGTGCACTGATCTGCTGGTGTCTGAAACAGCAAGTCAAATTCGTAGTGACAAATCCTCTGTTACCTATCACTAATTTTCCATGGGCACATTTGAAAGCAAAACTTCGAAGCACACAATCATCTGATCTAGTCAAGATTCTTCTCCAACAATAAACACAAAATAAAAGTTGCCGTAAAAACAGAAATGGAGCTATTTAAAAAATGCAGAGCGACAAAGCGTCTAGACCAAATGTGAATGAGTCTGAACCAAAACGACTTTAAATAAGGAGGAAATCAGGAAGAAAAAAATATCAGTGAGTTGGGTCTCTAAAGATAGGCAGCCTACGAAGCCAACACATAAACGCTTTCGAGGTCGATAGTTAAACCCGCCACAATTAACTTCGTGAGTCGGTGCCTCTCCCACTGAGAAAAATTATTGCGCACCTCCTTATTGCTTTTCTGGGTAGTCTGTGCATGAACGAATTTTCTTCGACGGTCAGACTCAGTCAAAGTGTGAAACATTCTCTTTGTACACCATTCGTTTCAACATAACGTTCGCTAAGAAGTGCAAAAACGCTTAAAAAAAGTATTGACTCTCGTTCAACTCGCTGAAGAGGATCCTACAATTTCGTTTACTCCTCGGGGCTTATTGACTATGGGGTGAGAGTCTGCCCCTTCCCTTTGTGCCTCAAGACTTCAAACGCTTCGACAGGCAACTCCGCACGAGGAAAGACAGAAACGCAAGACGACACGAGCTGGAGGCGAACAGGGAGAGAACGAATCGAACAGAACAGAGAGGGAACGGAAGCCAGGAAAGCAATCGGAGAAGAATAATTAAAATGGGGGAGAGGAAAGTGGCAGAAAATGGGGTTGAGTAGACAGACGGTCCCACGACAAGATAAATGGAGGAGCAGGGGAGTGAGGGGAAGAAGGCCAAAGAGCAAAAAGCTAAAGACATATGGTGGAGAGGAACGTGGGAAGGAAATGAGAATGGGGGCATAAAGGTGGAGAATAGCAAATGGACGATAAATGGATGGATAAATGAATGAATGAATGAATGAATGAATGAATGAATGAACGAATGAATGAATACATGAATAAATGAATGAATGAATGAATACATGAATAAATGAATGAATGAATGAATGAATGAACGTATTAATGGTCTATCAGTTTGTGAGAGTTACTGGGGACCGATGTCTATAAAATCACTAGAGTTGGTCAGAACAATAATAATTCAAGTCTGGATTTTCCTAGTTATTCGGTTTTTACGAACTGTGCATGGATATGCGTTGAGTCTATTCTTATCCCCTAACTACTGGGTGACGGAAAGATAGAGCGTGTGCGTTTCGAGCGCCCATGAATAACTGGCAAAGCGCAATGCATACAGTAAACACCTTTACCTTTTTAGGAGAAGATGGAAGTGGCGAAAGATGAATAGAGCACGGAGATGGGGCAGAACAGACAGGAAAGTCCATTGCAAGAATTAAAGAAATAAATTGTATAACGAGGCAGAAGGAAGGTGCACAAAGAAAGAACGAATGGGGCTAAGAGAAAAAAAAGTAAAAAGACGGGAAAGGAGTGGAGAGACGGGATTAGATGTGGATTCTTGGGGTGGAGGATGAGGGTGGGGAAGAAAGGAAGGAGAGACACGTTCCAGAGCATACGAGAGTAATGGCGGGCAAAGGAGATTAGCGGGACGAGAAAACAGCACATCACGTGACAATAGGCGGACTCGCCTCTGACCCCTGGCAAAGAGGCAGCTGATGAAAATTGCCAGCTTCGGAGGCGGGGAGAGAGGGATGGGCTGGGCGGACTACCAGCAGATGCTGCTGGCAGGAACCCCAATCACTGGAGAGTGATCTCCCCCTGATGCCGTCTCTGAATAACCAGGTTAGAGTCCGCCAGCCTCCTGGTCGATGTTAGGACCAGCAGGGGTCGCTCTGGAAGCTTCGCAACCGCACCGCCTCGGGCTGGAGTGACTTAAAACAGTCCCCACGTACGTGCCCCATCAACGTCATGCAACAGACGTAACTCTCCCCTTAAGACTCTATGATGAAGAACAGAGAGTGTAGGAGATGGTGGAACCTTTTTATCCTCGTTGATCGAATTTAAAACTGTTCTTCCATAAGCACGAAGCTCCTGTTTCATAGAGTATGTGTTAAAAAACATAGAAAAGGACATGTTTATCTATGCTCCGTTCCTAACTGCTGAGCTACCAAGTCTACACCGCCCTGTATCAGCCGCTGCTGTTTCGGTCTTACATGCCCGGATGACCTGATTCCGAAATTAGCTTAAAAGTGATTCATTGATTAAGCTGTGATCACATGATTTAATGTGATGGAACGCATAAAACGTGCATGATTTTAAAATACAACAGAATGGTTTGTTTTTTCTGGTTGCAACAACACCATGAAGCAAATCTGGGAGCTGATTGGATTCAATTGATCGTATGAAGGATTGTATTCTCCATCGTCCTTTACTGACTGCCAAGCTTGTACAAAATGGAATCCAACACAAATTTCAACACGTTGACTATGGAGTTGCTGCCTTGCTGAGTTAAGCAGTCGGGTAAATGCGCTGGTTCAGGAATACATTTTACAGGCTTCGGATGTGGTGTTTTATTTCTCTTCATTCATTTTTCTTCATTCCATCCATTGGCGGGAGCTGGTGCATACAGGTGGCGACACTTCTTACGACCTCAGTGAACTGCTAATGACAGGAAAACCAAGCTCAAGAGCGCACTGAAGTCAGTAGCCTACATGGCCTCGACAGCACGGCTGCACACTAGGAAATAAGTGTTGAAGTGGCCTTTCAATTTTGCTGTCTTATTCTGTCGTTCGATATCCTTTCAGCATACGACTACATCTTCACACTGTCGTGGTCTGAATGATACATTTTTCCATTTTCTATCCTGTTCTTTTTCTACGTCGAGCCTGCATGATCAAATGATGGGTTCGTTTTCCTAAATGTATCCTGTCGATGGAGTGTCACAATGTTTGGGACTGTACCTTCTTCCCAGAGGCTTACATCGACCTTCCCTTCATGAAGCAGGCACCTGTGACGTTGCGTCGACAGTTAGCCCTCAGGTTTATCGATGCGCTGCGGGAGAATGCTTCGGCGGTGACTGCTGTAATACATAGTGGAACTTTTGCCTTGTCTACCTAGAAAGACATGTCACAGCTTTCCTCCTGTGATAAAACCATCACGCCATTTAAATTTTACTTGAAAATACAAATATAAGACGGCATGGAATGCACGAAATGTCCGATACTATCCTCGGCTGGTGACGGTACTGAAGTGCATGTACACTTCGACTATTACATATACTATTCACACTGACTCTATTAGTGATCAGTTGTTTCACATCAGAAAGAGCATTAATGTAATCGTGACTATTTTAACACCATTGAATGATAGTCGTACTCCATCTGTACGGCTCATTTGAAGGGGAACATCTGTGAATAATAACAACTATGGTCATCAAAGTAAAATCATAAGCATACATAATACCTTTCAGCTGGCGAGACTGCCTCACTGGAAACTTTAATGTACTTTGTGACGAAGTCCTTAGCATCCTAGAATATCATGGCTACACTTAGGTCCCTTCTCAACCTTTAACAAAAAATGGAGCATTACCCAGAAATGTCGGGACGGGAGGAGATTCGACCGAAAGGCATTCATTGCACCCGCTTCCTCGAGTCTAGATCACCTGGTGATAGGCCAAATTCTGTTGGGAGTTGTTTCCCTTGAAGCGACGGAAGATGTCGCCACGGTGCTTCCTGTTCCCCCGGGCACGCGGGACTCTTGATTGGAAGAAGCTTATTACGTTGCGGCCTCTCTGGGGAGGGTGCCGGCGACCTCCATGAAATATTAATGGCTGCCGTTCTCCACCATTGTCAAGCGCGTTGCCAGGGCGCGTGGCGAAGCCTTTGTGGGCGAAACCGTTCGTCGGCGCGAAGCAGACTTCCCCATTATTACGCAGGTTGCACCGTTTACCATGCATGATAGCAGGGCAGGAATCCCACGCTGCCAGTGCTTGCCTTCCAACCATTTCCCGGCACTCACTCTCTATCTCCTCTGTCTCTTCCATTATTAACCCCTTGGCAGTTTTTATTGGTTTGTTTGCCTTGGAGCTGCATCAATTTGCATGACCAATCAAGTTGTGGGAATATTTACTTTCTACCGTTAGACGGCTAATGCTGAGAGCACTGCTCGAGTCCCGTCTTTCCTGTCGATATTGCCATCCTCAGATCCTTATGGTGCGCCAGCCGGAACGCTCTGTAAATAGGGAACCCTAGGGGAGTTGTTTATGTCCACATATAAACAACGCTTTCCATGCCTATAACTTTGATCTCCGGGAAGAGTTAACTTGATTTTCTACGTTCTGCGGAGCTTCCGAGACAAGTACGCTCTAGAGTGCTTTTTAAGTTTAGCACCTTTCAAAACGATCGATTTATTCCGAACTGTTTTCCTGTCGTGTCCAAATTGTTGAGGTTGTTTTTCTCCAGAGATGACGTACAACATAATCCGAAAAGGAGCATGCTTTGACGGACTTATTTGAAGTTTGCATCGCGCAAGATCACTCAGGAACAATCCAACGACAAAGACGATGTGCTCTCCACATGAAGACCATTTGACACGGGGGATTATACACCGGATGGCCCGGGAATGGGAACTCGTCATGCTCTATCCCCTCTAGAACCAGACTGCAGCATCGATTCTGCCCTGCCACACTGCACCTTGAGGGGAAGGCCTAAAGTCTCACGACGTCCTCAGACGAAGAAAGTGGTGTGGCTCGCCCTGGCAGTCACAATGGACTTTATCCACATATCGAGGCTCTGGGAGTTACTTCCCTTGTTTTCCAGACCAGATTACCGCGAATCTTTCATAATGCTGACTACCAAGAGCTGTGCTTGGGGACTATGTAAAACGGATAATAGATACCCTGAACGCTGTGTTGGCGTCAAATTCATTCCATTTGTGAAACCAGGAAAGAATATGTACCATCTAGATCGTTGCCTTCACTGAATAAAAGCCTGGAATCGCCCAGCTGACCAGTTGAACGTCAACACAATCACGCAGTACTCGTTCATTTGCAGCAAGGTAAGATCTCGCACGACGATTTGATTCAAGGCCTAGTGCTAATTTTTTTGATGGTCTGGTCTCAGTGTCACAGAAAATATGATGATTTAATCAATCACTGCTTTAAAAAATAAGTACGTTGCCCTATATTGCCCTATTTTGATCGACATTCTGAGTGAAATAGATCTATTTCGCTGTCCCGGCCGGCGAACTTGTTGCATGTCCGTACGACGTTGTCCTACTTCTGCAACTTAAACCCAGTGATATTTAATGCTCTCACCGATGTAGAAAATAAATGAGTTGCGCTCGATTTAACACATGCGCTACAGTGAATATGCGCAAGTGAAGGAACAGTGTAGCACACATTGATTTGCGTACCCGATTGATCACACGTGGAAGTAACGCTGAAAATGGTCGTTATCGGCAACATTTCCGGACACTGTACCTGAGGTACTCTGTACTCTGTCCGATCGGACAGAGTACCTCAGGTACAGTGTCCGGAAATGTTGCCGATAACGACCATTTCAGTGTAACGTGTTGTACGCGCTGGGTTATGTTAATGCCTTCACCAATGTCGACAATGATTGAATATGAGTTCGATTTAACACACGCATTATAGTGAATATACCCAAGTGAAGAATCATCGTAGCACAAATTGATTCGCGTATCCGATTGATTATTCGTGAAACAAACGTGTTCTACGCTGTTTTGTTAATGGTCTCACCCATGTCGAAAATAATTGAGTTGCGCTCGATTTAACACACGCGCTACAGTGAATAATACGCAAGTGAAGGAACATTGCAGCACACATTGATTTGCGTACCCGATTGATCACACGTGGAAGAAACGTGTTGTACGCGCTGGGTTATGTTAATGCCTTCACCGATGTCGAAAATGATTGATATGAGTTTGATTTAACACACGCGCTACAGTGACTGTATGCAAGTGAAGGAACGTCGTAGCACAAATTGATTCGCGTATCCGATTGATTATTCGTGAAACAAACGTGTTATACGCTGTTATGTTAATGCTCTCACCAATGTCGAAAATGATTGATTTGCGCTCGATGGCTGTAATGCCCACGCCATGCCCCATCAAGTAGGTGCACACATCCACAAAAGAAAAGTCTGGTAAGATACTAATGTCCGAAGATCCAGACAGAAGTGCAGGGTTGGACAACACGAGGTTGCCGTCTCTCAGTTTTTCGCCTATCACTTCAGATCGATCTTCTACACACAACTCGGGATCTACGGGTAAACCCAAGTCCTTGGCTATCCCAACAAGTTCAAGAAGTTCTTGCCTCTTACTCTGACCCACAACCACACCTCTGTCTCGCAAGAAACGTTGCAGTTCGCTCACAGTCACTCGCTTTGTTTCCATTGTCGCCATCTTCGATCATGGTCCTGATTTCAGGGGAGATAACTCGCGTAACACATTCGCTGCTGACTCGTGCATGAGGTCCATTCCCCTAGAGGAAGTTCTTCGTGGCTTGCGGCAGCCATCTTGCCCGGCAAACACACTTCCATCGATATATATACAGCGCGTCGTCATGACAACGCCACGTTCGGGCGGTCGCCGTTGTGTATCCTGTTTCCGCTTCTGCCGGAAGCTGGCCATCAAGATGGTTGATTGCGCATGCACGCTTGCAGTCGCATCTCCTTGTCGCGGTTAGTTGACATGATTGAATTGCATGGCTTTTTTCCTTCTATAGCATTCAAAAGCAAACGCTGCACTTTATGAGAACTCAGCCGAGTTCACCTCCATGTCATGTGTTTCGCATAGATGACAACTAAATTTTTAAAAATTTAAGTTATGATGGTATGAACTCAACAGCTTTTCATAAACTGCTTCAGTGGGGAAATAGGAGAATGCTCTCTCTCTCTCTCTCTCTCTCTCTCTCTCTCTCTCTCTCTCTCTCTCTCTCTCTCTCTCTCTCTCTCTCTCTCTCTCTCTCTCTCTCTCACTCTCACTCACTCACTTCGTAACACTTTTCGAAGTTTAAAGTGTGTACGTTACTTATGCTTCTGTTGACCGATGGAGAAGAACTATTGTAAACACGAGGACACTCAGTAGAGTAATGTTCTATTGGCACACTCCTATTTTTGAACACTTACTTAGATTGTTGTGGAATCCCAGATACATGTTTATCATTTGCTTCCAAGCGCACAAGGCCAAAGTTTTAGTGGCCTTTCTGGTTCCTGGACACCACGTGACGTTCAGGTCCAATTAAAATTAACGGGTTAGGATCAACGGAGTCTGGGGGGAAAGGATGGGAATGAGGGGATTCGCACGAAGTAAACAATGGGATGAAGGAGTAAGAAGATTTATAGTGCCCAGGAAAAATTCCCTGGAGTCTGAGAACAGCACAGGAAGTAGAGAGGGACGGAGGGGAAACAAGAGAGTCCCAGAAGCGCTTGGGTGACAAGATGGCGGCGTTGACGGTCAGACGGGACGAGAAGCAGACACCTTCATCAACTCCAAGCGCGTTCCAGCCTCACAAGATTTGACCCCCACGAGAAGCGAAGGTTAATAGCATGCCGTGTGAGTTTAAATAACATTGCTCTTAATAATTAGAAAGGCACAGGAAGTCTTTGCTTTTGTTTTACCGCCTAAGGAAATTTGAGAGGAAAAAAATCGGCGGGAAATTTTTATGCGATACTTTTTTAGGCCTCCAAAGAGTCCTTAGAACCGGAAAAATAACCACCAAGAGAAATGGGTGCAATCTCCTGTTTTCCTGGGTGCGTGTGTGAGTGTGTGGATAATCGTTTGATCCTGCATTGTGGGAGGACGGTAAAAATAATTGGGTGTATAATAAACTGTGATTGTTACTTTATTTTCGTACATTGTTTGTATTCTTTTGATTGGATAGGTTATTTTCTCTCGGTTAAAGTCCGAGCAGGACCTGAACCGTGACGCTCAGCCTCTACTCGCGTGTTGAAATCATGTCTTTCGACAGGCGGATATAGGCAAGCATGCTTTGGGGTTGGACGATGTGCGAGGCGCAGTGCCGTGATTCTATCCCTGGGACGGAGAAATCTGGGTTTATTTAAATATTGTCACAATGTAGGATGTTATACTGGCTGCAACCTTGTGTCGTTAGCTTTCGTTTAACGTCTACGACGGGGTAAAGCAAAAAGACAAAAAATATTTACAGGAACTTCCCAACCCTTCAAACATGTAATATAAAGGCGGTTTATAGCAATTTGATCTAAGCAGCAAGTAAGATTACCACGTTCAAAATTTAAAGAACAGCGGCATCCCTGCTATCGAAAGCGTAGAGAAAACAATGGCAGGGCCGGATCAAAGTTTTTTGAGGGGGGGTGCTTAAAATTGTTTTAGGGTCTTGTCATCGAAGTGGCGAAGCCACGAGTGCGTGCCTGCGAAGCAGGCACGCCCCTCTAGGGGGGTCCGGGGGCATGCCCCCCCGGAAAATTTTGAGAAAAATGGTGCAAATCTGTGCAATCTGGCAGTGCGGTCATTTCCAAGAGTTTTTGTTTGGTCACAGATTCTTCCTGTCTCTGCCCGGGTTTGATTTGTCTGTGCGAGTAGCAAAAGGAAGGCATCTTAATTATAGCAGCACCCCCCCCCCCCCTCCCTCCCCAGCTACCTTGGCATGCCAAGTAGAGTGTGCTTATACCAAGTGGAGAGTAGTACAGCATCTGGGCCCAGCATCTTTTAGCCCCCCCCCCCTCCTTCCCAAGCTTTTTACTAACTATACTGTCTCTGCTACCAAGCAAAGTGTGCCGATATCCGATGAGGTGGGAAGTAGATCAACATATTTGAGCAACCACCCCCCCCCCCTCCCTCCTTCCCCCAACTCCCGGCTGCCACGGTGGTTTTTTTTTTTTTTTTTTTTTTGGGGGGGGGGGTGCTCGAGCACCCCCAGCACCCCCCCTAGATCCGGCCCTGAATGGTTCACGCTTCTGTCTGTCTATTGATTTGTTCCCCAGCTAGCCGCCCTGCGAAGTAAGAATGAACGCTTCCTCCGAAGTAGGCCTAATGCAATTACAGAGAGAAAAATGGTCAATGCTTCAGTCGCAGTAAACAGTGCACGCCGATCAGTTATAACATTGGTAAGGAACAGTATCCTAACGCAGTTATAACATTGGTCAGGAACAGTATCATAACGGAATTATAACATTGGTAAGGAACAATATCCTAACGCAATGGGGAGTAAAAAAAAACACATCCTATTGTGAACAGATTTTCCCACTTTCGCATGCTTGTACGGACGTACGCGTGTACGAACACGCACACACGCGAGCGCGCGCGCACGCACACACACACACACACACACACATACACACACGCGCACACACACGCAAAACCTCGTGCATCACAAAGCACACGTTGGAGCCGAGTTGCCTCCCTTTGCCCTCAGCAGTCCCATGACTAAAAGGTTCCAGAGGGAATATCTCCGGAACGGTCGGAGGTACGCCTTCCAAAACGCGACGACTATCCCCATCCAGTCACGGGAGAGCAACATGCCAAATTTCGCGGAGATCTGTGCATGGGGGGCCGAACGCATAGACTGGATAAATAGATAGATACACAGATAGATTCACAGACATGAAACCGTTTGGGTTATATATATATATATATATATATATATATATATATATATATATATATATATATATATATATATATATCGTGTAGTTTTATAACATTGATATGGAAACGATAAATACGGCTGCAGATAAGGCCAAACACAGACCCATACTGCATGTGAGAATAGTAGTGGTAGGGTTGTGACATACCTACTAATCAAGTGACACCGCCTCAGAGAAAAATCCGCACGTAGACTCAGAGATGCAGATGGAAAGACAAGGAGAGAGAGAGGGAGGGAGGGAGGGAGGGAGGGAAAGGAAATACATAGATTTATAAATTAAAATTCTGTGTCATCTTGTGCTCAAAACGTGCGAAAGTGTTTCAGTTATATTAATATCAATGTTTCTCTGTTTTTACCCTTGTGCTGTGTCTCATGATTTACAAATGTACTTACTTGTTTTCACTGTTGTCATGTGCAACCAGTTAAACGCATCTTCATATTCCAGTTGGCAGATCATTCTGTTGTATCTAGAGTATTTTGAATTTGATTATATCTTCTTGATGATGATGATGACGACGACGACGACGACGACGATAACAACGACGATAATGACTGTTGTAAAAAAAATTGACGGTCAACAACAACATCAAACCGGGGAACTCTCGAAGCAGAATTATCCCTCGGGCACGATCTGGTACATGACTCACAGAATCGTCCAGGACAGTGACCGAAGTAGCCCTGAGCATGGTTCATTTCATTCAGTTTCCCAGGAAAAGATGAATATCCAGTAGGCTGCGCCACAACAGTGATGGGGACTGATTGTTAATTGTCGCCACAAAGGCTGCTATCAGCTACTACAGTTTGTATTACCAGCCACTGCGGCCCAATCAAAAGTGCTTATGTTTTAGGGTCTACCAAAAGAGAGATTGCAACTGATAGTTGCATCTACTCATTGATTTAAAAAAGTTTGTCAAAGTATTTTCGCGCCAGTTCTATCGTGTTAATTGAGTCGTTATGAATTCCGAGGAAACAGATGTTATGAAAAGGGTCTCGACATCCAGGCTCTTGATTTGCATCAAGGCTACTACAGTTAGGTTATGTTGTCAACAGTCGCAAACGTGTGAAACTCATGCCTGTCTAGCTCAAGGTTTGCATAGCTACAGAGCGTTTAGAGAAGTCAGAACCGTCCACCATTAGTACTGATACAAACATTCTCGGTCACATAAACTGCTCTACTCCATACACCTTCCTGATCTTAGTACCAGTTCACGCCCGCACACGTGCCTCTGATATCTCGTGTTGTGTTTGTACCTTTGGGAAATGGAGGGGGCTGTCGGAGCACTGAGTGTGGTGCGCGTGCTCAGATTGATTTGTGTTAGTGCGTGAGTTAAATTTGTAATTTCGTGACGCACAAATGAGAATGACGTAATTGGTTCTCGAGTGGAATTTTGGTGGTCGAAAGTTGCTGTTGGGGAACGGGGCGAGGTGGTGAGTTGTGTTCGGTGTGGCGGAGTTGAACTGTCGTGGATTGGGGCGATGGAGTGATGCCGGGTAGTGGTGTTGAACGGACGTGTAGGGTTGTGTTCGGTGGGGCGGAATTGTACTGTCGTGGATTGGGGCGATGGAGTGATGCCGGGGAGTAGTGTTTAACGGACGTGTAGAGAGAATTTACTGGGGTTGTACTTCTCTGAGTTTTTACCGTCGTGTAGTGAATTCTTGTCTGTAATTATGAGAATTTCGGCTGTGTTTGTCGTGGGTTGAGTATAAGGTCATTCTCTTGTTTATAATATAATTCTTTCACAATTATTTACTCGTTCTGAGTTGTAATTTCACCCGTTTTAGATCTCGGACAATCCGGATCGTAACATCTGGCGAGCCTGCTCTTTCTTTTTACGGGTGATCTGTATTTATTTAGTGATGGGAATTGAGGGAATGATGGGTTGGTCTCAGTTTTGTTATTGAGCAATTTTTTGGTGGTTACTGGTTATCTTTGTTTTGAGTAATATTCTGCTGGAATCTTGACAAAGATGTCGTTCGAGCATAGAGGGGAGGGGGAGGGGTTTGTTGGATTGGATCCCTTTGCAGTCTATAAAGTTGAGGCGCAAAGCTTGGGTCTGGAAGGTACTGAGCTGGCGCGATATGTACAAGAGCGAGCCAGGGAAGATAGACATGCAGCGAGAAGTGAGAAGTCGGAGGAGGCGGAGAGACAGGCGAAGGAGAAGGAGAGGGAGGCTGAGAGGCAGGCGAGGGAGAAGTCGGAGGAGGCTGAGAGGCAGGCGAAGGAGAAGGAGAGGGAGGCTGAGAGGCAGGCGAGGGAGAAGTCGGAGGAGGCTGAGAGGCAGGCGAAGGAGAAGGAGAGGGAGGCTGAGAGGCAGGCGAGGGAGAAGTCGGAGGAGGCTGAGAGGCAGGAGAGGGAGGCTGAGAGGCAGGCAAGAATGGAGATAGAGAAGGAAAAGCTGCGGGTGGAGTTGGAGGTGGCAAAAGTGCAGAGTGGGCAAGCAGGGGTACCCACGAAGGGTTATGATAAGCCAAAATTGCCTTATTTTGACGATAAAGGGGATCATATGGATAGTTACCTATATCGTTTTGAGGCTCACGCGACAGCAGTAGGTTGGCCTCCGCAGGATTGGGTCCATATCCTGCCGTCTTTGTTGAAGGGGAAGGCACTCATGGTCTACCATGAACTATCTCTTCAGGAGAGAATGACGTATGAGGGGTTGAAGGCGAACTTGCTCAAAGCGTTCGAATGCTCGTCTGAGGGGTATCGGGGTCGATTTCGGTCGGCGCGTCCTCAGCAAGGGGAAATGCTTCCAGTTTTTTTGAACCGGCTGAAGCATTTGTTTATGAGGTGGGTCGAACTGGCGCAGATTGAGAGGGATTTCGGTGGTTTGGTGGATCTGATGCTCAGGGAACAACTCTTCAACTCCTGTTCCGTGGGCCTGGGGACATTCTTGAAGGAACGGACTTACGACTCTGTGGAGGTCTTGATTGCTGATGCCGAGCGATACCGAGAGGCCCATCCATCGCAGAGCATGGCTGCAAAGTCTCAGGCAGATGTGTGGTCTGCCGGAGTCGGCATCGCTCCTGAGTCGTCACCGGGAAGAAGGTTCAAAGTCCCTGGGAGAGGTCGAACTTTTGGACAGCAAGATGGACCAAGGTCTTTTGGATCTACTCGGTTTTCAAACGGGAATCGTTCCGCTGGAATGTCGCAGTCGGGTGGTTTTGTTCAGGGCTCGGGTGTACAATACCTCACGTGCTGGCATTGTCAGAAGGAAGGACACATCAGGAAGGATTGCCCGGATCTGGTTCGCACCTCTCAAGTCACGGCGGCATTCGTTGACGTATTGTTTCCAGGAGGCTCTGTCATGCCGGGTCCAGCTGTAAGCGAAACATCATGTCATGACGTTGGTTTCGCAATGGCGTCCGACTCGGGATTGCCAGAGTCCTTGCAGATTTGTGAGGGAAGGGTGAATGAAAAAGTTGTGAAAGTCATGCTCGATTCGGGTTGCTCCACGGTGGGGGTCAAGAGATCCTTGGTGTTGCCGCATCAATTCACAGGCAGAGTGAGAAGGTGTCGCCAATTTGCTGGGGATGTGGTGGAACTACCTGTGGCTTCGATTCAATTGTTTACACCATTTTTCGAGGGTCGGGTGGAAGCCTGTGTCATTGAAGATCCTGTCTGTGATGTCATCCTGGGACGGATTCCGGGTGCGACGTTTGAATGCACGGAGATAGTGGGGGCTGTGCAAACACGTGCTCAGACGGAAAAAGAGCACAAGCCATTTCGACCGTTGCTGACGGCCAAATGCCCAAAATTGGACATCGGTCCACGGCAACTGCAGAGTCTGCAGCGAGAGGATCCGTCGCTGAAGACCATCTTCCAAGAGGCAAAAGATGAACGTAGACATGAAGATGCTCAGTCAATCAAATCCTTCATCATTAGGGATGGGCTGATGTACCGACAAGTGATCAGGAAACTCGCCAAGGATGTCACGTGCCAGTTGGTGGTGCCGAAGGACTTGCGGGAATCCGTTCTCATCGCTGCTCATGACGGAACTTTTGGGGGTCACATGGGAGTGGGAAGCACTCTGAAGAGAATTAGACCCTTATTCTTTTGGCCATCAGTTCGGAGGGACGTGGCCAGTTACTGCAAATCTTGTGACATCTGTCAACGAACTTCACCAAAAGGGCGAGTGAAACCGGCGCCACTGCAGCGGATGCCCCTCATTGACACTCCTTTTCGACGGGTAGTGGTGGATCTCATCGGACCTATTGTTCCTGCGTCGGCGAGAGGCCACAAACACATTCTCACCATGGTGGACGTTGCTACCCGATATCCCGAGGCAGTGCCTCTTCAGTCCATCGATAGTGAAGCTGTAGCTGAAGCTTTGGTGCAGGTGTTCTCCCGCACGGGGGTACCAGACGAGATATTATCGGATCTTGGATCGCAATTCGTTTCGGACTTCATGAAGGGCGTGGCTCGACTGCTCTCCGTCGTGCAAGTGCACTCTACGCCGTATCATCCGCAGACCAACGGATTGGTGGAGCGCTTCAATGGCACGTTGAAGGGCATGCTGAGGAAACTGACGGAAGAAAAACCGCGGGATTGGGATAGATACGTTTCCCACGCTCTCTTCGCCTACCGTGAAATTCCCCAGACCAGCACTGGCTTTGCTCCATTTGAGTTACTGTACGGGCGGACTCCAAGAGGGCCGGCTCGAATCCTGCATGATCTCTGGGTCGGAAATGCTCCCAACGAAACTCAGTTGGTTCATCAATTTGTATCCGATCTGAAGCAGACTCTGCAAGAGTCGATGGAGCGCGCTCAGGATGCGTTGGGCCAGGCGCAGGAGCGCAGTGCGGCTTACTACGGGCGAAAGGCAAAAATGCGTCACCTTGAAGTAGGTGACAAAGTACTCGTACTGTTGCCCACCAGCAAAAAGAAATTGCTCTTGAGGTGGCAGGGTCCGTTTGTCGTCGACAAACAGGTGGGTCCGTGTGACTATGTGGTTAGGATGTCAGATGGAAAGAACAGGACTTTTCACATCAACATTCTCAAGAAATACATGGATCGTGATCTCATACATGAGGCGGCCATTTCGGTCATCATGGGGGACAGTGCGTGTCCTGATGCAGATGTGGATAGTGTGATGTTGAGGACTCCAAACATGGTGCCAACCGAGTCATATCATGATATCAAGTATGCTCCGGAATTGTCTCACACCCAAAAATCTGATTTGGAGGAAGTATTTCAGTCACACGCCGACGTCTTCACAGATGTACCTGGGCAAACTCAACTCGTTCACCATTCCATCAGGTTGTTGGAAGACAGAGTGGTTAATGTGAAACCATATCCTCTTCCGTTCCAATCCGAGAGCATTGTGGAAGAGGAAGTGCTGAAAATGCTAGATCTGGGGGTTATTGAACCGTCTCAATCTCCTTTCAGCTCTCCAATAGTTTTGGTTCGGAAAAAGGACGGGTCTGTTCGCTTTTGCATAGATTTTCGTCATCTCAACAGAATCACCGCGTTTGACGCTGGACCCATTCCTGATCCGGAACCAATATTCGCCAGTCTCAAGGGGAAAACCTTCTTCACCAAGGTGGATCTAGCGAAGGGATATTGGCAGATCCCAGTGGAAGAAAAAGATCGAGAAAAGACGGCGTTTCGTACTCCACTGGGTCTTTTCCAGTTCAAAAGGATGCCGTTTGGGTTGGTCACGGCACCCAGTACCTTCGCCAGAATGATGAGAGAGCTCCATCTTCAAGACAAGGGTGCCGTCAGTTTCTTTGATGACATCCTCATCGCGTCCAATTCATGGGAAGAGCACCTCAAGGCAGTCGACCAGATCTTGAAAAAGATCAAAGAACATGGTTTGACAGTGAGGCCTTCCAAGGTTGAGGCGGGATTCACAGAGATTGAGTTCCTTGGTCATGTGGTCAGTGCTCATAGCCTGAAGCCAGTGCAGAAGAAGGTATCGTCGATTCTGCAGATCGCTACTCCTACGACTAAGAAACAAGTTCGTTCGTTTCTTGGAGTCTGCAATTACTATCGCCGATACGTGCCGAACTTCGCGGATGTGGTGGCTCCACTGGTGGAACTCACGAAGAAGAATAGACCCAACAGAGTGGTTTGGTCCCCAGAGTGCCAGTTCGCCTTTGATAGCATCAAGGACGTGCTGTCGAGACAGCCCGTCATCGCCCTCCCCGATTTCACACAAACGTTCGTTGTTCGGGCAGATGCATCGGAGGTGGGTCTCGGAGGGGTTCTCTTGCAACTGGGAACGGATCGGGAACTACATCCGATTCTGTACGCTAGCAGGAGGCTCCTGGACCGGGAAAGACGATACTCAACAGTCGAACGAGAGTGTTTGGCAATAGTGTGGGCCATCGACAAATTTTTGCGATATCTTGTGGGTCGTGAGTTCCTGTTGCAGACAGATCATAGGCCATTGACCTATCTTCACCGCAGCAAAACCACCAATGGACGACTTATGAGATGGTCGCTAGCTCTTCAGGAGTATCGTTTCACTATTCTGCCGATTGAGGGACAGGAAAACTGTGAAGCGGACATGCTATCCCGTCTAGTTTAATTTGGTGTTTGTGAAACCAGGATTTCTCGTTCCATAGGCCGGTGTGTGGTTGGGGATAAAATCGAAGTATTTTATCACTTGTGTGGGGGGTTGTTGTCATGAGCGGGGCTGTCGGAGCACTGAGTGTGGTGCGCGTGCTCAGATTGATTTGTGTTAGTGCGTGAGTTAAATTTGTAATTTCGTGACGCACAAATGAGAATGACGTAATTGGTTCTCGAGTGGAATTTTGGTGGTCGAAAGTTGCTGTTGGGGAACGGGGCGAGGTGGTGAGTTGTGTTCGGTGTGGCGGAGTTGAACTGTCGTGGATTGGGGCGATGGAGTGATGCCGGGGAGTGGTGTTGAACGGACGTGTAGGGTTGTGTTCGGTGGGGCGGAATTGTACTGTCGTGGATTGGGGCGATGGAGTGATGCCGGGGAGTAGTGTTTAACGGACGTGTAGAGAGAATTTACTGGGGTTGTACTTCTCTGAGTTTTTACCGTCGTGTAGTGAATTCTTGTCTGTAATTATGAGAATTTCGGCTGTGTTTGTCGTGGGTTGAGTATAAGGTCATTCTCTTGTTTATAATATAATTCTTTCACAATTATTTACTCGTTCTGAGTTGTAATTTCACCCGTTTTAGATCTCGGACAATCCGGATCGTAACAGCGGGGAGTAGAGTGTCACAGCGTATCCCCACGTGATATGTAAAACGTGAATGACTGGGGAAATGGAGTCTTGACAGCCAACAAAGACTAATAGACTGCAAATTCTCATCCAGCCAGCCATGCATCCATACATCCACCCACCCATCCATCCATCCACCCATCCATCCATCCATCCATCCATCCATCCATCCATCCATCCACCCACCCACCATCCATCCATCCATCCATCCATCCATCCATCCATCCATCCATCCATCCATCCATCCATCCATCCATCCATCCATCCATCCATCCTCAATCGCTAGCAAGAAGGTCCCCGCTGTCCAAAAACTAGAGCAGAAGCAGCATAAGGAGAGGGTTCCAAGCCATTCATTAGATTTCGCACTTCAGTCATCCCTGTATACGTACAGGGCGGGTCGAACTGCCTACGACAAAAGGGGGCGACAACTCCCAGGTGAATCTCGTGGGCGTCAAAAAGGGTGGCTCTCTAAGTGCTGGGCCACATTCCTTCTGTTATCATTGTTCTTCACTGGTCGCTAGGGAAAGGTCTCCAGAGATGAACTGCCAACAGCCTTTTATGGGCATCGCCCCTGAGTGCACATACTGCAAAGGGAATACACCGCACCCAGCTCAGCTTGTTGATAGAGCTCAGATCAATCGCATTAATGCACAAGCACTGGCTCAAACGAGCGCAAAGCGGCCAATATGGACGTTGTTGTTTTAGCTGCAGCGGCCCTGGGCATGCTTGTGGACTTCAAGGGATACGGAGTTCCCAGCTTGCGCACACAGTGGTCTCCACAGCAGCCCCACAACGCCCAACACTGGAGAGCTCCAAATCCTCTCAGCTCAAGAGCGACCACTCTAGACCGGCCTCTCCACTCCAGGCGAGATCCCGAGGGGGCCGCTGGGAAGGGCAAACTGTCATGGCGGCGGTCTGGGAGGCGACAGGCTGGATGTGTTCAGCTATCAGCCTAATCGAATCGGCATGGGGTCTTTCAAAGTGGCCGCGGCACACGAGCAGTAAGCAATGCCCCCTGATTGATTTCCCCGTCTGCACCATGATCGCCGTCCTGCGACACACTGCCATTGACGTATGAAACCTAATTGACTGCAGTGGACGATCCCCTCTCGCCGTCCACGGCGAGGTTGGTTGCGCATGCGCCGTGCGAAGCGTTTTTGAAGCACTTGATGGAAATGTGACGTCAGTCATTGCTTTCTCAGCAATTCTTTATGTCCGCCTCTCTTCCTGGCAGTCGCGAATCTTTCTGTGTACGTGCTTTCCTTATCATTCATTCGTTTCAGTCATTCACACCACTGAGAGCCGAGACCAAGAGAAGAGAGATCCAGCGACATAACTTTTATAAAAAGATAAAGCGTCAAAAGGCTCCCTAGTATGGTTGTTTGATCAAGTCAACCCACAACGCATTCTGAACACAGACTATATTCACTAGTCTCAGCCACGCTGAATGCCCACAACGTTCCTTGTGTCTCTTTATTTCTCAGTGTGCCTATGCCATTTCTAGCTAACACAATGTTAATTAAGATTACAATATTTTCTGTCTAATGTACATCCACAAACTATTCACACGCAGTCCCACACTCTAAACAATAAACACGAAACAAAGGAAAGAGAAAAGAAAGCAGATGTTCGAAAGAGCCATCTCTGCTGTTCTGGTTCCGAACGTGCACAACGCCATTGTTTCCTATTGGTGACTTTACACATTTAGAGATGACGTCTGGGTCTTAAAAATACAAGTTTGTAAAACTGTGATCGTGTCATGTAAGAGCCGCATTGATTTGCTTTGTGAGACAGTACGACATTTAGCGACATGTAAAATGTCTTCAAAAACTTGAATAACAAAAAACAATATACAAGAGCAAACTCCGAAAATGTGAAAACCGTGCGATGTCTTATTCCATGCCTACCTACTTGAGGTTGATAATTAAATGATTATCTCACATCAGACCAAGTTTTTTTTTTCAGCACGCACCGGATTTCATTAGCTCAATCCATTTCTCACAGAACTAGAATGTATCTTCTGGGAAAACAACCTTTCAGCAAAAGGTCAGACTGGAAATAAAAAAGCGAGATAGACTGCGACAGTCGAGGGGAAAGATGCAAAGCGATATGACTGACGGCGAATAAGGTGAGGCCGGAAAGCGGAAAACGCTTCGGACGTTCAGAGAAGAGGTCTAAGATAATCATTTACAATCGTCTGCGTTACGTAGCATCCAGGAGAAGGAGGGAGGGAGGAAGAGAGGGAGAGAGGGAGGGAGGGAGGGAGGGAGAGAGAGAGGGAGAGAGAGAGAGAGAGAGAGAGAGAGAGAGGAGGAGAGAGAGAGAGAGAGAGATAGAGAGAGCGAGAGAGAGAGAGGAAGAGAGAGATATATATTGATTGATTGATTGATTGATTTTATTGTTCAGGCCACCGGCCCATCACAACAATACATACATGTACATGCCTTGCTTCTTTTTGAGGAGCCAGTATACTTGAGCCACAATTTGAAACAAGACGTACAATCCAAGTAAAAATATTGGCTAGTACATATCAGTGACTAACAAACAATAGAAACAGTATAAATATAGTATATTTTTATTGTTCATGGTCTTGTTCTAAACTAGCAAAAAATTGGTCTCGTAATCGGAAGGCATAATAAAGATACATTGCTACCTTGCGTGTTTTCATGTATCCACTCCGTCTATCAAAAAGGTGGCATCAGCAGCTTCTGGACATTTGATGTATTCAGTTATGAGTTTATTGCGTAGATCATTGTACAAAGGACAATGAAATAAAACATGTTTCTCATTCTCAATTTCACCACAAAGGAGGCAATGTTGGTCTATATTGTGGCTGCGCATAGATTGCTTGTTACCAGGTAATTCATTCACTCCAAATCTAAACCGGATAAATACATCTCTGAATTGTTTTAATCTCAATGTATTCTAAATATTTTTCACTTTCTAAGGTTCTTTTGAAGGATCGATACATTCTGAATCTTTCACTTTCACGAATTTTGCTGTTCCAGCTCTGCCTATAGCAATCTTGTAGCCTATTTTTCAAATGTAATAGAAAACTTTTCTCAGTAGTAGCGCCTCCATTTCTCCAGATATACGCATAGCCGGCCTTGCAGATTACATTTTCAACTAACTTTGCCCAGTTTAGATCATCTGAGATCTTTGTGTTAGACAACGTGAGGTATGCTTGCCTGAGTAGCCTATCATCGGTCATTTTAGTAAGTTTTAGTCAGTACTTTATTGTTCTCATTGTACTGTTTATGGCAAGTGGAAACCTTCGTGTTTTTCCATAAACCAAACTTTTAGGTGTTCTATAGTCCATATTTAAAACGCGTTTACAAGCAAACAGGTGAGCTTTTTCTACACTTGTATGTACCTCAAGGCCCCATATCTCTGCCGCGTATAGTAGGGAAGACTGGACCTGTGCGTCATAGAGACGGAAAAATATTCTAGGTTTCATATTCTTAAGGCTCCACATAATTTTCAACAGATGCATTGTTTTTTGTTTTGCTGCAGCAGCCAAGCTGCCTAAAGATACTGTTGTTGAGAGTCTAGTAGAAAACGTATAACCCAGATATTTATCATTATTCACTACATCAAGTTGTTTTCCATTTAAGAACCATTTTTCACCTTGTGCTAGGTGCCCTCCTCTCCGGAAAACCATGACTTTGGTATTATCTGTATTGATTTCCAGAGCAATTCGTTTAGACGCACACGCAAGGTTGTCTATTTGAGTTTGAAGTCCTGCTGGTGTGGTAGACAAAAGTGCCACATTATCCGCAATGATTAGGAAGTAAAACTCTGCCTTTCCAGCTACCATTTGAACACCATGTTTACCATTTTACGGAGATAATCTGCTACTTGGTTAATGTAGAGAGAAAGAGAGAGAGAGAGAGAGAGAGAGAGGGGGGGGAGAGACAGAGAGAGAGAGAGAGAGAGAAAGAGAGAGAGAGAGAAAGAGAGAGAGAGACAGAGAGAGAGAGGGGTATTAGACAGGACCTCATGCACACATACAGAGAAATTAACACACACACGCGCGCGCGCGCACGCACGCACGCACGCACACAGTCACATCACTCACATCCACTAGACAGGAGGAGTGGCCATACATAACCAGACGCACAATAAAACACACAATCAGAAAAACTGACAGATACAGGGGCTAACGAATACACTCATATTTACAAGTACACACACACACACACACACACACACACACACACACACACACAAGCAGACAAACACACACACACACACACACACACACACATAAACACACACACACGCATCAACACACACACACACACACATACACACACTCACACACACACACACACACACACACACACACACATACACACTCATATCAACACAACACAGGCAGGCGCTAAAACGCTGGTATAGGCGAACAATTAGACAGCCACATGCAAACACACAGCAAAGCGGTCGGTCGATTTCCACAACGCCATCCACGAGGGTGAGACAGAAGCGCCAACACAGATTGACAGAGCCTGCAGTTGTGAGCACAGACAGTGTTCAGGTCAATGGTTGCTGCAGAGCCTGCAGTTGTGAGCACAGTGTTCAGGTCAATGGTTGCTGCAGAGCTTGCAGTTACGAGCACAGACAGTGTTCAGGTCAACGGGTGCTGCAGAGCCTGCAGTTACGAGCACAGACAGTGTTCAGGTCAACGGGTGCTGCAGAGCCTGCAGTTACGAGCACAGACAGTGTTCAGGTCAATGGGTGCTGCAGAGCGCCATTTTCGCATTTTTCGTTAATTGTTGAGGACAAACTTACATCAGGCTTTAAAGCGTTCTATTGTCTCAAGTGCTTCCTGGAAGAGTGTTGTTGAAGGCCATTTTTTTTTCAATCGGCCGTCTCGATGCTGTGTATCGTAATTAAGCATGTTTTAACATAATCTTTGCGGCGTTTTATGGGGTTCTCCAGCCATTTTTCAATACATCGATTAGCACAGAGAGAACTCTGATTGGCAGTCTTGGGTCTACGTTTCAAATCACGTGACCTGCCAATTGTGTTGGAGTTTCATGACGCATGAATCAATTTCACCTATCCTCGATCTTCTCAATATATAAGTGTTTGCACTTCGCCACAGAGAATCTCAAGATGCTGTGGAGGCATGCAGACACAAATACAGACACACAGAAGAAACACTTAAGAACCGCCCGGGAATGAAATGTAAGCTGGTATATATGTGGAAATAATAGGAAAGAAAGAGGATGTACAATAGCAAAGTGAGAGGTAGGGGGAAAAGACCAAACACAGAGGAAAACGTCGAAATTGATTAAGGTTTAAAAACGGCCATAGAAAGGGCAAGATAATGAGCTGGTCAAGACAAGATAAAATTAAAATCAGGGTTTTTGTTGTATGTTGGTTGTTTTTTCTCCATTTGAGAGGCACGTAGAGAATACAATTAGGGCAATTGTAGTGTGAAAATAAAGAAAAGGAAGAAGTGAAGAATGAGAAGTTTGGAGAGAGAAAAAAGGAAGGAAATGGGAGCTTTAATTACGGAGGAAATAAGGAGAGAGGGAGAGAGAGAGAGAGAGAGAGAGAGAGAGAGAGAGAGGAAATGACGGGAAGAAAAGGAGATAGGTAACAAACAGACGCCTCCGGTCTTTGTGTGTGTGCGTCTTCTCCCCCCAATCTATGCAGATTTTTCAATTTGGAAAAAGCTCAGAAATGTTTGTTAAACTCAATTTCTGGATTTCATGAAATAAAGAAATCAAGCGTTCTTCGGAACCATTCTGTGCGAATCTTTCCAGATAAATTTATTTGCAACCTCCTAAAGTTCTGGTCAGACATTTCTGTTTTTGTTTTACTGACTCGATGAACATTTCTTCCATCATCGTATCGTTGTTTTGGCACCTGGGTGGACATTCACTCCTCCTGCGTATTTTTCCCAAGTTTCTTCCCCCCCCCCCCCCCCCCCCCTGTCACTCATCGCTACAGTTTTTACGTGCATAGCAGTGTGTCTCATCGTTTCTTTCGTTATTGTTTTCTGTTGCTTTTTATCTTTGTCTAGCTGCTCTCTCTCTCTCTCTCTCTCTCTCTCTCTCTCTCTCTCTCTCTTTCTGCGTCTGTGTGTGTGTGTGTGTGTGTGTGTGTGTGTGTGTGTGTGTGTGTGTGTGTGTGTGAGTGTGTGTGAGCGCGTGCGCGTGTGTGTGTGCGTGTGTGTGTGCGTGTATGTGTGTATATGTGTCCGTCAGTCCGTCCGTCTGTCTGTCTGTCTGTCTAACTCTCTCTACCTCTCGGTTTTCCTTCCTTTCCATCCCTCCCTCCCTCTCTCTATCCTTCTCTCCCTCTCCGCAGGCAAAAGAGAGACACTTCAATACCTGAGAGCGATGTCCCACTTCTGGGCAGTCTGCGCGGATAGAGGGGAGCCGTAACACGCACTCTGCGGGGAAGAACGGCAAGCCAGGTCCGCGGTGCCACAGCTCTACTTCGGTGCACATGACAAATAAATAGCAGTTTGCGTCAGCACAGAGCTACTTTCATTGTCAGCCCAAGTCTGTCTGAATGGCTAATGCCCTTGATTTGCGTCTGCGCAACTCTTCTGTCTCAATGCACAACAGCCTTTCCCACTTTGCATTGCTTTTCTACCCCCCTTTCCCCCTCTCTTTACCCACGCAAACACCCCGTCTATTATCTCTCCCCCACCCCACCCCAACCCCACCCCACCCCCCTGCTTCCTCCTCGCCCCTCATTTCCCTCCACTTTTCCCTTTTGTCAGGGGACTGCACATGAACAAGCACTTTCATGGGAACATTTGCATATGTCTGGTGCGAGACATAATACCACCTTTTGCTCTCTGCCATCTCGCCCCATCACGTCCAACACCTCTACTCTCACAATGACATATCCGACACTTTATTCTCTCTGGTCCCCGGCTCCCTCATCACAACCCCCTCCCCCCCTCCCCCCTTCTTCTCATCGAACAACCACCTCCCCTCCTATCCCCACCCACCCATCCAACAGCACGCACTTCTTTTCTCATTGCCGGCAGCGGGTCGATCACCTCGGCTCTGCGAGAGGTTGCATGGGCATTAATTTCGCTAGAGACGAAGCAATTCCATGGACAAAGTATTTGTCTTTTTAGCGGCGCTCAAGGCATTACATAGCGCTCAGTGGCATTAAGGCGGCAATCTATACGGCCCACAATGCTCCGCCCGAGCTCTCCCTGCTACATGGAAGGGTTCCTGTCCTTTCGGACTGAAGAGCAGATGGTTTGCTTGCAGCTACAAGGGGCTCATCTCACATGGGGCTACGAGACCAGAAGAAGAGAAGACCATTCCTGCTGGAAGGCATGTTGTCCTCGCCTGTACTTGCTCGACTGCACTAATTCACTCAGGCGCCGTTGCCTGTCAGATTGGCTCCCTCGAGCGAGAACCTCAAGCGGGCGTTCACAATTAAAAGGACGTAGTGCCACGTCAGATTGCAGTTCCAGGTGGCTTTACCTTTCGGCACGTCGCAGTTTGGGCCGATGACGGACTCGTACAGCCAGCTATATCTTATTTACATAACCATTCCTGGGTATGGATGTTGTTCCTTCGAGCGTGATGGAGTAATGGAGCATGACTGAAGGAAAATGGTGCACCATCAGAGTGCGCGAAATGGGTTGGTTTCCACAGGACAGCACATCGTCTTTAAAGCGAAGCCTGAACGCCACATTTGGTGAGATCGCCCTTTCCAAACAGAGCGTACAGAGCAGGGCACAGACAGAGAGAGAGAGAGAGAGAGAGAGAGAGAGAGAGAGAGAGAGAGAGAGAGAGAGAGAGAGAGAGAGAGAGCGCGAGGAGAGAGCAATACAAAGTCGGTTAAGATTTCTCGACTATATACACGTAGTTTCTCAGCGACGGCGCAATTTTAAACAGAGGGCTGACTTGCTTGAACTCTGCAACCCACGAGTAGTCTGCTATGCTTCGTAGTTTGTGATGCGCGTCCTTCGACTGCAAGATTGTGTTGCAGTCTAGTGGGAAAAAATGACAAGCACTCCAGCAGCGCGATGGAATCGCTTAGACCGACTACAGGGGAATTCGAGCAGAAAAATGCTCAGAAGCCCGTGAGAATGGATGCCATACAGCCATGCCCTCAGAGACGCATGTGTGCCGTGGCCCGTTGGCACTCATTGTTTTACGACCTTTTCTGAGGATCTCTGTAGTGTCTGGAGTCGGTGCCAAGTCTCTGTGGAACCTTTCTCCCCCATTCCACGCCCCCACCCACCCTTACCGTCTCTTCCACATTTCCCTCTTCTTTTCCTTGTCTTTCCTAATTTCCTCTTTATTCCATCGTGATCACTCCATCTGCACTCCTTGCTAGAGGACTGAGTATGCCTGGTGTACATACAGTAACCGCGCCACTACTCGCCACAAAGAGGCAGGCTGCCGTGGTGGCCTCAGGATGTCCCCCCTGCACGCACCCGAGACGTCCCCGAGGCTCCATCCCATCTGCTTCGCCTGTTACCCCTTGGCTCACTGGGGCCCTCCACAGTTGTGGCCTCACGGTCGTGTGACGGGCGAAATGTTTGGCCAAGACCCCCGGGGGCAATTCTGTTCGTGAAATGGCAGCCATCTTCTTCTGGGTCCTTTCGCTCATTTCCCTGGAGTCCCCACCCTGATGGCCTGAATACGGGGCGTCTCCCTCGCAACTGTTAGGTAGCAGTAAGAAGAAACTATTGTCAAAGGTAGTTGTTCTTATAAATTTTATTTGCAAAAGTTTGGCGAATTAGCGGAGAAGCCAGTTATTATTATTTTGTATATATGCATTTGATATTGACTTTGTTTGATTT
>JAWQFJ010017551.1:62500-67500 GCA_034096865.1 Theodoxus fluviatilis
TCCTTTGTGAAACTCTGCATGCCATGCATATAAAAATGTGATACAGGCGCTGATCACCAAGAGAAGAAAAATCGCCCACGACTACTTGGGGTTAAAACATGCTTTACGGGCTGAAGTCTCACGACAGTCTCTCTCGCGAATCGTAGAGGAGCATCAGCCAGGACGTGAAAAACTTGACAGTTGATCGATGCCACACCACCATTTCGTCAATCTCCAGAAAAAAGCCATCTCAGTAGACGAGGACCTCGCGCGGACCTGAGAGAGAACAAACACACCATCCCCAGCAAGTTGCCGAGGAAACAGGATCTGAGAAGTGACGTACAACCACTGTTGGAGGAATTAACGAGATAAAACGATGCTCCCCCTTGCAGAAAACCTGTCGGAAGGAGAGTGCTGGCAATGACGTTCTGGCGGGAGCGAAAACAAAGACAATCTCCAATGGAAATTCGAGAGAAACCCGATTTAAAATAACAGGAACCGAAAAGCCCAGCTTCTTCATTACACTGTTGAAAAAGGTTCCTATGACCAGGGCTGTCGGGCGAGTGGAGAAGATTCCAAGAAGTGTCCCGCGGGAGAGAAGGGAACCCAGGCAGAGTGAAAACACTGCTGCATGATTACATTAAGCTCAGCTGGAGACATGCGATCTGCTCATCAGTCTTCCTGCCTTTCCCCCAGGGTGTCATAGCGTCATACTTTGCTGCAATGATCGCGTCTCAGACTACCGGCAGTTCGCTATCAGTTCCAGGTCCCCAGCATCAGTTTAAATTTAACATACAGAGTTGAAACCCTGCGATGGGACAGACAGGAAAAATGTAGGATTACAGGCGGGGACTGAACCCGCGACCTTTCGGTTACCGCACGAAATGCTCTACCAGCTGAGCTACCATGATCCGTGTTGTCTTCTCCTGTCTACACTGTCCTGTATCAGCGGCTGCTGACTCGGTCTGGTGGTTCTGTTATTACAGGGTAGTAACACTGATTAAAAGGAGAGATGAGAAAAGTTATCAGACCTGAGTGTTTTTTGTTCCTTTCCTAGTTTCCACTTACAATCGCACCCCTCCCCGCCAACCCCCCTCCTCTCTCTCTCTCTCTCTCTCTCTCTCTCTCTCTCTCTCTCTCTCTCTCTCTCTCTCTCTCTCTCTCTCTCTCTCTCTCTCTCTCTCTCTCTCTCTCTCTCTCTCTCTCTCTCTCTCTCTCTCTCTCTCTCTCTCTCTCTCACACACACACACACACACACACACACACACACACACTCAAACATATAAATAGTGCATTTATTAGCGCAGCTAAATGTAAATCACTTCAAAACACAGAGTCGAAACCTCGTAGAAACTGACGGAAAAAGTTTCGGACTGCAGCCTTAGCGGCTAACGAGGTGCATCGGGGCAAGCTCAGATCTCTCAGATCATTGATATCTGGCCGTGCGTTCAAACCATCCTGGTGCTTCTAGCTCAACCCACGGGAAGTCAAATCTCTTAACCGACCCCAAGAAACAGCACTGCTTGTCTCTATCAATCAAACCGAAAATTCAACACACAACCCTAATTCACGCAGCCACTGTGAGTCATATAGGTGCAACAAATAAAACTATTCAGATATTGTCGCGCCATGAACTCATTTGTTAGTCACCTAAGTCTACAGGAAGTTTGTTTGGAAGTCAATTTAAAAAAAAAGAGAGATTAGGCAAGTCTACCTGATTTGAGTCTTTTGCGCCAAGAGGTGCAAACAACAAGATGCAAAATGAACAGCACCCACCCAAACACACACACATACACACATACACACACACACACACACACACACACACACACACACACACTCCTGAGGGGAGGACACTGCGCTGATCAGTAGGTGGCGCAGTGCATTCTGGGACGGGCCGAGGAAGGCAGAGAGTGCGTGTGGAACAACATTGTCCTGGCTGCCAGCTGAAGCACTGCGGTTTTTCCCCTTCCTTGTTCCAAACCACTCATTCCGCCCCCTCACTCTGTCTCTGCTAGCCTTCCCCCCATTTCCCTGTTCCCCCTACAAACTTTCCCATCAGTCGTCCCTCTGTCCTCCCCGTCCCCGTCTCCAGCCCTAATCACCCACTTGCCAAGATTTCTGGCCCAGAATTTGCCCTCGGAAGTCAGATAATTACGGTGTTCTGTTCCTTTAATTAAAGACGGTTGCCTCTCCGGGTGATGTGACTTCGACATATCTGGGATGGGCGCAGCGAACGCCATCATCATTATCATCGTCGTCTTCATTATCATCATCATCATTTTTATCGTCGTCGTCGTCGTCGTCACCACCACCAAGATCTATATCATCATCATCATCATCATCATCATCATCATCATCATCATCATCATCATCATCATCATCATCATCATCATCATCATCATCATCATCATCATCATCAAAAACAACAACGACAACAACAACATCAACAATAACCCCTGCCACATCAACGACAGGTGCAACAGCAACACCCACAAAAACTACACATCGCTGAAGATGACGACGTTGTTGAAAAGGAAGACAGGAGGGGCCGCGGTGGCAGCAACTTCACATCCACAGCCACCGTCGTTACATCCGTTGCCGTCCTTGCCGGCGTCGTCGCCTTTGTCGTCCTCGATATCGCCTTTGCCATTGTCTTCACTGCGGAAAAGCCAACGAAAGTGAGCAAATCTTTCGATAAAATTAAACAATGTCATGAGAGAAATAAAAAGGCTAAAGGCCCTCATTTTCTAGCATGCTTTTTTTCCTCATATTTCCCCACATCCTTTTCACATAGGCACGATCTGTCATGAACAGACGGGCCAGATGTTTTCATCGCTTCAGCAACGCATGCACGGTACATGTACAACTGAAAAAGTCAACTGTTTTCTGGCAGCCTCAAAGAACTTCTCCAGCCTGCTGGTCAGATTCACCTGCCTCTTTGTAAGGATCAAAGCATTTACACGAGCGCATACGATCAGATTTGTTTCTAGTTCAGAAAAGCATGTTTTGCGGCTGCAATTGTCTGTCTCTCCGCGTCTCATGAGCTAAAGTATAAGGTCGTCGAGTTGAAATCTGTTAATTCAGACAGAAAACTTTCGCCCCATACAAGCAAAGCGCTATGTTTAGCCGAAGCCGCGTCCACAGAAGCAAACAGTAATTATATATATATATATATATATATATATATATATATATATATATATATATATATATATATATATAGATAGCTTCTTGCTTTCATGGTAGGTTTAGTCCCTTTCACAGGTTTTTCAGAAAAATGCCATGTGGTGCCCCGCAATAGCTGATGTCGTTGAATGTACTTTGTGAATTATTGAAACGTTCAATAATTGCTGCACGTAAAGCCAAGAAAATGAGCACATTATTAAACCAATCGGTCTTCCGACCGCCTTCGATCAAAGCACGTATGATTTTAATTTTCATTAACACCCGCCAATTTGACCGCAGTGAAGTTTTCTTCTTTGCCATGGACTGATAAAGTGTTGCAGCGTGTTTCCTTTGTTGTTGGCTTAGAAGTCGTAAATGGACGTTAAGATGTCTACTGTCATTATAATGTGACAATTTAATCATACCCCATAGATCGGAGAATACCGTTGTGTTCTCGAAGAGAGGCTGAGAGAGAGACTTCTATTCTTCTCCTTCTAACTCCTCCTCCTCCTCCTCCTCCTCCTCCTCCTCCTCCTCCTCCTCCTCCTCCTCCTCCTCCTCCTCCTCCTCCTCCTCCCGCTCCCGCTCCCGCTGCCCCTCCCCCTCCCCCTCCTCCTCCTCCCGCTCCCGCTCCCGTCCCGCTCCTCCTCCTCCTCCTCCTCCTCCTCCTCCTCCTCCTCCTCCTCCCGCTCCCGCTCCTCCTCCCGCTCCCGCTCCCCCTCCTCCTCCTCCTCCTTCTCCTCCTCCTCCTCCTCCTTCCTCCTCCTCTTCCTCCTCCTTCTTCCTCCTCCTTCTTCCTCGTTTTCCATATGCAGGTGCACGGTCTGACTTTTCATTCTTCACTACATTTCGTGCCCTGTCTTGCCTGCAGTTCCAATTCATTTCCCCAACATCAACGCCCACAGCACTCCCATCTCCCTGGTGGCACGTTGTAGGTCGTCTGCCATTCCGGTTTTATCACTGTCCCAAAGGGAGAAAGTCTCATGTTCCGTATTTCATTCCCATTGTCAATAATGTCAGGGATCCCCAGACACTGAACTCTCTCGGTTATTACCCTCGCGAGCATTCGACATTTTTCGAATTCGGCATGAAAGTGCTTCATAAAAGAGCTCACAAAGCCGAGTCGTAACTATCATCCCATCATAGATTTGGGATAAAATGACGCTGGCATACAAATAGACAGGAAGTAGGATTCAGTCGAACACTGGGGGAGATGGACTGAGATGAGTATAGCACATTCAGCATATAGTTCACAGAAGGCTCTCACGTCGCTGTCAGTGTGGCTAGCGACGAAACACAGTACAATCGCTGGCAACAATCGACAGGTTAGCTTCTACGTGTTTCTACAACACGCTGCATCGCATAGTAGCGTGTCTCCATGGACAGATTTTCCAGCTGTATGTAAAGCTCAATCAACCTCGTCATCTCGTTCTCGCTCATCGCTGACGCCATGATGCAATTCTTGGCTAGCGCTAGCAAAGGCGCATCGGTAAAACGCAAAACGATTGGAAGATATTTTTAGATGACGCAATCGAGTCTACGCGAAATAGAAAAGTTTCTATTTCTTTGCACGCGTTGCGCAGTTTGACAGCATCACTCTCTACATGTAATGGTAAAGGTAAAGGTGATCTTTTTTATACTGCGACTTTTTCACCAATTGATGGATGCTCAAACCGCACACATTGACCCCCTGGTCATCGGGGTACCTCTTTGTATCACTCCAACACCGTCTCAACTCCCTGGGGAGCTTGCAACCTGAGGCGCGTTTGTTTGGCCCAAAATCTCGAGAGAATTGCGAGGGCTAGGCGTTTCCTACGTTCCTCGCTCATAAGGACACACTCGCCGTGAAGGCG
>JAWQFJ010017551.1:72500-87500 GCA_034096865.1 Theodoxus fluviatilis
ATGGAAATAACACAGCGCAGGTCGAGAGCGATGGACAAATTCTTAGATCGATGAGAGTAACGATCGGTGTGCCTCCCCTCCCAGCTATAGTCCTGACCCCAATCCTGGCTTTTCACTCCATTGGGACCGCCCGGTCGTGCCTCGTATGCGTGAGCTGGTTGTCTGAAAATAATTGTGAGTAAACACTTTTTCCTCTTCCAGAAGCACGTTCACCAGTGGCATCCTAGCTGGGGATGATCCTCAAGGTGTGGACATGGAAAAAAGGGTGTAGGCAGAACCGACGAGTGATCACGTTACTGAGGGACTTCTCGGAAATCGGATTACAGTCCAGCTGCAGACGTTGATAGAGTACATAGACGTCCGGTTGTGGTGATGATATATTTCTAAAGAGTAATGTGATTTTTTTAAGCTCAGAGAGGACAAAGAGAAGGTCCAGACGACTTAAAATGGCGCCATTAATTTGAGGGGAAAAACTGCATATTCTGGATATTGAAGTTGAAATGTAATCCCAACTGGTGCTTCAGACGACATTATCAAATTGCTTCAAAGAGGCTCCAAGAGAATTTCATTAATATGTGTATCATGCGCTGATCGAGTATGTGCAGCCCTCTAAAACGTTCTCTGAAGGATACCACTCCAGAAAGTCGTCCGATACCCGTTAACATTACGAGCGCATAGTGCGTTCGTTTTGTCCAACTAAGTCGATTTGAAGCCCCATCTGCACCCCACCCCACCCTCACCCCCATCCCCACCCCTTGCTCTCCGCACCCATCCCATACAAATTTCAAAGAAAGAAATTGTTTTGCAAAAGTTGTGGTTTTTAAAAAGTGGTTGTCGTATTACAGTGACAGTCTTTCGCAAGCAACAAAACAGTTTCATCGACTTTGAGATTACATTACATGGGTAGTTTATGTCTTGTCGTTATGTGACAGTTCACCCTGTGATCGATCGCAGACAGCTTTTAGAGAAAGTTTTTTTAATAAAGAATCGTGCTCATGCAATCATTCAGCGACGTCTCCTAGTTGTCACGGCCCGGGTGGATGACTACTGGTGGAATTGTAGTCCCGTGCTGATGTGTTAATTTTTAAAGGGGAAATTGCCCAATTGTCCACAGACTTAAGACGCCCTATTCAAACAATGCCAAACAAGATATGAATAAAAAATGAAACAATTTAATAACATCAAACAAAGAGCCAGTCAATGCAGAAACACTTCTCTGCCAAAGCACAAATCAACACTCCTCTGCCCAAGCACAAATCAATATTCAACCATGAATGCACAAATCACCAACACTCCACCTCCACAGATCAAACCAATCCTCCTCCAAAGCACAAATCACCAACACTCCACCTCCACAGCACAAATCAATATTCTACCATCAATGCACAAATCACCACAAAACTCCAGTTTAAGTCAAATGACTGCCACAAAAGAAAGACTTTGGTCCGTCACAATGTCCCAGTTCAAAGCCTTGACCAGACAAAACAAAACCTTCCCCTCTTTACAACATAGTAAAGAGACCGGCAAGCCAACACCAGGTTTTGCCAACCGAGCACAGCGGCCCCCTGAGACGCAGCTCAGAAACGAATCACACACAACCAGACCGGCAAGCCAAAAACCAGGCCTTACCAACCGGGCACAGCGGCCCCCGGAGACGCGGCTCAGAAACGAACTGCACGCACAGTAGCCGACGAAAAATGTTGTTTCCAAAATCCTCTACTAGCAAAAGACCCGACCCTACATATAGGGTCCATTCACGCACAAAAGATATGTTGTGCACGTACTGCCGCATGACGACTTGCATTGCACGTGCAAAACGGTGCAGTCAGCAATTGCTGACACTGCAAAAATACTTAAAGGTGCATCGTGCCGGTTTCAAAAGGACTGGAAGTGGACTTAAAGTCCCACCACATATTTGAGTCGTGACACTAGATGCCATCCTCCTTAGAAAAAAAATCCAAGACCATCGTGCATTAGAGACTTTTTCCTGAAGGACTCGAGCAATCGGTCCAGGTATCACACGTGTGCCACCACAATAGTTCGTAAGAAGGTACGGCAAACGACTCAACCTCCCATCGCTAGAACACCAAGACTCAGGACGCCTAAATCTGCACTGAAGCAACTGCGGCCGGTGTCTAAGGGCTGTCAGACCTTGTGCAATCCTGGCCTGTGCTAGCAGATTATTCTAACAGTGGACTGGCTGACAGACTCCCAGCATGCATACTTCTTTAACCGGAAGGACTGTAGACTAGCAATGCCTTTCCGCAGCTGGAGGACAATTCATCATTGGGCAGTACCTTTTTCTCGCGCCCTGCTTCAGGTTTTAATTCCCACGGAACAGTAAGCTATATCGGTGTCTCTTTTTCCCCCTCTCTGCTAGTTCTGAGCGCAGTCAAGCGTCAATACCGCTCCTATTTAGGTATCGTTGACTCCAGGTCTGTGATCACTGTTTACTCCCTAAATCGGCTGTAGTGCGGATGCTAATGTAATCACTTAGCCCATTGCGTTCACGAGAGGTAACTTTTATGCGAAAGCATGCCTTTCCTCCAATATAAATTGATAATGCTCCACTTTTGTCTGAACATCAACGTACACTAGCGATGCTGTTCATCAGTTTCGCTTAGCTCTGTAGACAACTGGATGAGTAAAGATCAACAGAGATGAAAATGTTACCATTTTCGAACTCTAAATGTCAACGTTACTTGTACTGTGGTTCCGTTTTTTTTGTGTCCAGGGTGAGTTTGGCTACTTAGAGCCAAAGTAGCCATATTCTATATGAACACAGGAATTTATAAGTCGTTTCCCATTTTGTATTTAACTACTGGAGAGGAAGGAACTACATATCCAGTATCTTGAATAAAAGGAATGAAATGTTCGATTCTCCTGAAAGAGAAGTAATCATGGACTTTTAGCAGCTTACAGTTGTGCCATTTTCCTTACTTTACAGACGGGCGTTTGCCTGGGCAGGCTTTCAACGTTAAAGCGGCGTTCAGTTCTCGATGAAGTGTAACACAGAGATCACCGTATACGAAGAATGCAACATGCATCCACGCTGCCCGAAGTCAGCCTGGCACAAGTAACCGTTCCCCCTTGAAGTCCTGGCCATGAGAATTAACGGGCGCTACGTGCAGAAACATGTGGTGTCTTCTGTAGTAGGCGTTGCGGGACGTTTCCCAGCATCCTAGATTTTCTCAAGAATTCGATAAGCACCATTGATGTCCACGATAATAAGCTGAATCAAACTGGACTGCTTGATTATGCAGACAAGGTTTAGGCACAGGGAAAGCACTGGTAGAACGTTATTCTTTTCCCCCCCAACTTCACAGGATGAGTCCCTGCTGTTGTTCTCTCCAGGAAGAACATAGAGGATCAACGGACGCAAAGAACAGAAACGGCCGAAGAAGGACTAACTCAATTTGATTTTTAAAAAAAGACGAGCCCACACCAACTGAGTCTTACTGACGCGGCGTCGATGGGATCGATACGGGGCTTCCCTGGAGAGTGCTGATAACTGCAGGCGATTGTGTCATGAAGTGGCCCTGGTTGCACAGCGCAAAGGCCAGAGATGGCTTATAAGGGCAGGAGATCCGCCGGCTGCGAGGCGGATGCCAGAGGAAACCTCTCGGAAATGCCACACTGCCATCAGTCTGACAGAGCTCCCACTCGTCTTTGCAGCGGCTCACCCGGCTTTATTGCTACATCATGATAAATGCCGAGCGCTAATTCTCCAGGGGACGAATCAAATCGCCGTGGTAGGCCGTGTATCAATCCAAGCAGGCCCCGACAATCCAGAAGGTCTGATCTAAAATCGCCCTGGCGATCGGTTTACTGCGTCTAATCCTCGTAATGTCTGCAACGGTGCATATCGGTCATCTCAGAGCTCGCCTGCATTTCCCAAAGTTGCGCGAGCAGCAGAAAGTTGCGACAGGTCGCGCTGAACAGATACATTCCGACTAGAGAGCAGACCATGAGTGAATCATTAAGATGGGCAAGTCATTGAAGCTTATCGACGATCAGAAATACATTTTTAATCGTGCGCGGGACCCCAGTCCAGAGGTGAAGGCGCGCGCCCGGCACTTGCCTCGCAGCTAGCGGGGGCTTTGATCAGTACAGCACGAGTCATGAAAGGAAGGTGCTTTACTTGCTTTGCCTCTTCCCACGCAGGTGTAAAACTGAGTAGGATGTGCACTATAGTGACCGCGGTTAAAAGTCCGCAGATGGGATTTACTGGTAGGGATATGATAATGACGACGACGACGACGACGACGATGATGATGACGCTGACGACGACGACGACGACGACGACGATGACGATGATGATGATGATGATGATGATGATGATGATGATGATGATGATGATGATGATGATGATGATGGTGGTGATGATGATAATGATGATGATGATGATGAAGACGACGACGACGACGATGATGATGATGACGAAAACGACGATGATGCCACGACGACCACAAAAAAGAGGACAATGTAAATACATCTGCGAAATTTATTATGTTGTTTCACCTGCACTTAGATGCACAGAAAAGTTACCCTTTGAAAGAACAATAGGAGGCCTAGTTACCTCTCGCAGTGTAATCCATTAACGTCAATTATGATTAGGATCAGACTAGCCTGGCAAGTAATGCATGCAATAAATTCGACAAGGATGGTCCACTTGAAATGAATAAGGAAAAAAAAGGTATACTTCTTGGTCGTTTGTACAATTAAAGAAAATGTAAACATGGAGAAAAGTGAGAGGATATAATCAAACTGTCAAAAGTGAAAGTATACGCCAAACTTAACAGATGATATGATGGTGATGATGATGGTGATGATGATGATGATGATGATGATGATGATGACGATGACGACGATAATGATGATGGTTGGGATGCTGATGACGACGATAATGATGATGGTTGGGATGCTGACGCTGCCGCTAAAGATTTACGGTCTCTCAGCCTTGTAGGCTCTGCAAGGCCATTGATCACGAAAAGCACTAGAACAGGTTAGAGTAATTGCAAAAATTAGTCATGATTCCCCGATTTATTTGCCTCTTATGAATGGGATGGGGAGAAGCGAAGGATCTATTCCTACCCCTAACCCACAGAAGAATTGGGCGAATGAGAAAAGACTAACTCACACTCGTGGCTGGGTGATGTAGAAAAGACGGATACGTATTTAAACAGTTCTTTACGTAATGGTATCAATGCGATTTCGTTGGGCATGGGCTGGTGGCTTAGTTACTAGGACTGACTCATTTCACTCAGATTGTATGTGTTTTCATTTCTTTACGCAATACCATGACGTTCCTAAGACAGAACTGGAACCCTGCACGGAAAGGACAGAGACAGCGTGTCTGACCTCTGGCAGGAACGAAATACGCCAGCTTCCGGTGATCGTCAGAACTATTCATGTCCGTGGAAAAATTTGTCTTGATTGCCAGTTTATAAACCTCGCTTATTTTTGACGTCTCTGTTCTGGTCGTACAAACTCGAATACTCTGGATCACTCAGAGCGTCAGCTAGTCTTTTCCGGCAGTCAAAGCTCTCTCTCTCTCTCTCTCTCTCTCTCTCTCTCTCTCTCTCTCTCTCTCTCTCTCTTTCTCTCTCTCTCTCTCTCTTTCTCTCTCTCTCTCTCTCTGTCTGTCTGTCTGTCTGTCTGTCTCTCTCTCTCTCTCTCTCTCTCTCTCTCTCTCTCTTTCGTCGCTCCGTCTGTCTTGAGAGCCACACATGAAAGTTCCCTACTCACTTTCGAAACCCTGCAGAGTCAGACAAAGTAGGTTTCGAATCTAAAGCGGTACTCGGTGTCCAGCGTGGCTCCTCTGCTTGCTAGACATGGGTAACAGTAAGGTGTAAATCACCAGTCCACCATCTCAACGCCCTACCACACTACGTCATCACCATCACCCACCATGGCAAAACTCCATTTCCCAATCGACAATACACCCCATCATTCCACCATTTCAAAACTCTACAGCCACAACACGCTAATCTCTAAATCCCTTTACCTTACTGCCTTAGAATACCACCACACCACTACTATCCACCACCTCAACAGTCATCGCTACATCAGGTCATCTCCCTAACAAGTCTACAACCCATCACCATACCACCCTAAAATTCCACCACAACCACTACTATCCACCACCTTAGAATTCCACCACACCACTACTATCCACCACTTCAACAGCCATCACTACAATAGGTTACATTCATTATACCTCTACATCTCATCATCTCACCACCCAAGCATACCACCAAACCATATCACCACAGTAACCCTAACCCACTCACCTCAACACACCATCACTATAAGATGCCATCACCCAATCACCATCATCACACCCTATCAACTTCCCATCTCATATACCACCACGCCTTCACACCACAATCCACCACCCCGGCACATCACCTCATCGCAGCCAAACCATATTGTCACTTCACCACTCCACCAATGCTCCAAGCCACTCACTGCAGACGTGGACCTCTGAGAGGTAAGGTGGAGCTGGGAGGGCTACCAAGGAGCCAGGACGGCAATTTGTCTCCCCTTGCCCTGGTTACATCGATTCAGGACACAGGTGGCCCTGGTGGCTACTGGCCAATTTCCGGCAGTGCTGAAGCAACGGCGCCAAGCACCTCCCTCTCTTACATCCGGGCAGCCAGTATTCCCACCATATCCTTTCGCCGCTTTGTCAGAACAAGATGTGTTGTCCTGTTTACCGGCGACAAGCTGGGGGGTTGGGGTGGGGGTGGGGGTGGGAGTGGGGAAGTGAGCGTAAAAGGGTCAAAGACAAAGACAAAGGGCAGGAATGGAGACCATTACACAAATAGGGACTTCCGTGACTACAGGAAAGAGGACTAGATTGATGAAATCTTCGAAATGTTGACACGCCAAACATTAATCGAAGATGAAACGAGGAGGAGGAGGAGGAGGAGGAGGAGGAGGAGGAGGAGGAGGAGGGGGAGGGGGGGGGGGGGGGGGGGAAGGAGGAGGAGACTGACGATTAATGCAACAGCCTCGATTTATCAGTTTCAGCGGAGAAAAAAACAAAAAACATGTTCATAATCAGTGGACAGTTAATGATTATCCAAACGTAGCTGCTACGGTTAAAGTCTGCTGCACTGCGCATCTTCAACCAGCAAAAAGCGTCATGTAAACCCTGCCTTAACTTCGGGTCAGTTGTCCCTCTTACTGAACCCCAAACCTCAGTTACAAAGACACTTGCCACAACAAAGCGTTTAGGCTTGGCGGTAGCTCTTCAACCTCGAGTTGCAAATTGCACTCCTGCCATCGTCTGGACACTAATACCTGAAGATGCGCTGCTCCTGACAGTGAGTTGCCACAGCAGCCCGGTGAGCCCCTATCTTGTCCCAGTCTAGGCACTGCTTGCTTGCTTGCTGCTGTCTGTCTGCCTGCCTGCGTGTCTGGAGGACTGCCTGTTTGCCTAACCTCTCGTGAGACTTGGTTCCGTTACGAGGATAAAGGGTGCAGCCTACAGGGATGCCATTTATCTTATGTTGGCACGTCACCCACTCTGTGTGTGTGTGTGTGTGTGTGTGTGCGCATGTGTATACCGTGTGTGTGTGTGTGTGTGTGTGTGTGTGTATACCGTGTGTGTATGCGCGCGCGCATGTGCGTGTTTGTGCGTATACGCGCGTGCGTGCGTGTGTGTGCGTGCACGCATGAATGTGTTTGTGTACGTGATCGCACACGCGCGTGTGTGTATAATTATGTGTGTGCATAAGTGTGTGTGTGTGCGCGCGTGCGCGCTAGCGCGCGCGCGTGTGTGTGTCTGTCTGTGTGTGTGTGTGTGTGTGTGTGTGTGTGTGTGCCTCGGTTTCTGTCCGTCTGTCTACCTGCCTACTTCCCTGTCTGCCCACCTGCCCGTCCGACCGACCGTCCCGTCCGTCCTTAATCTGTCTGTCTCTCTTCTCTCTCTCTCTCTCTCTCTCTCTCTCTCTCTCTCTCTCTCTCTCAAACTAGCATGACTCTACAAAGCAAGGGAATAAGATGTCAAACTTTTCAAACACACAGAAGGCAAACCTTCAGGACTTATCAAGCAAATGCCATCACATTGTTCGCCGTGGGTAAAACAGATTTAAAAAATCTGGATGTCGTGAATATGAAAACGCAGTAGGCTCGCCTTCATGGACTCTCCTTGAATAGTTCCGCGTGCGACAATATCCGCCTGAATGAGGAGAAACGCATTCACTCCCACTGGCTTCCTGCCCTTTCCAGAGAACACATAGATCACAATCAGCGGGCATGCAGAGGAGCGTGGAATGCATGTGCCCATCGTTGATCTTCTGCAGACAGACAGGTCTACCGGTTTTCAGGGCCAGGGCCAGCGCTCTCCTCGTGCAGTCAGACATTTCGTGCTCAAACTAATCATCCCCCCAGAAGAGACATCCTATCCATTCTGTGATTATGTGATGCAGTGAAATGAGGTGAAGGAAGGCATGTGACAGTTTATCACTAGCGAAACACAATAAAAATAGGAAGTCCTCAACGCGCACACACACACGGAGACAGCCAGGCAGGCAGGCAGGCGCGCAGGCAGGCAGGCAGGCAGACGGGCAGGCAGACGGCTATAGAAGGCAAGCAGACAATAGATAGGCATACATATGCCCGCGCGCCTACTCGACACGCTCGCAAGCGCGCGCGTGCATACACACATACACACACACACACACACACACACACACACACACACAAACGTGCATACTCAAACGTGAGCACACGCACACTGACAAACACACTCAGAAACATACATTCATAACATTCATAAGTAGACATAGGCACAATGACACACACAAACACATATACACAGAGAATATGGCAGGAAGTCAAACAGTCACACACACACACACACACACACACACACACTCACACACACACACACACACACACACACACACACACACACACACACACACACACACACACACACACATATAGCGCACACCTAACACTTGTGTATACTCCACTAGAATCGATACCAACTTTAATGGAATTTTATGTGCACAAAAGATCATTTTTCTAGTAAACGAAACATGGGTTTTGTGTATACCAAACGTCATTTTTACATACCCACACTACGGCAACCCTTCTTTGAAATTACAAAAAGACGTCCGTACCTACCTACCTACCTACCTACCTACCTACCTACCTACCTAGCTACCTACCTACCTATCTATCTATCTATCTACCTACCTACCCCCTTTTTTGTTTCTTGAAACAAACAATTGTGTGTGTGTGTGTGTGTGTGTGTGTGTGTGTGTGTGTGTGTGTGTGTGTGTGCGTTTATTCTTATAATGCGCCTTTCTCACACCGATACATGCTCAGAGCGGCTACAAATGTTTTCGGAACAGATTAACTTTAGGCCCCTTCTGAAAATTGTCAGACTCTCTGACCTCCCCAGTTCTCCTTGAGCTGAGTTCCAAAGTCTTTGACCCAAGAATGAGAGAGATCTCTATCCTGATACCCTGGGGTGTTTTGGTGAGAACGCACAGAAGAAGCCTCCCCGATGACAGTAGGACTCGTGGCAGTTTGTCCTCCAGCCAACGCTGTAAGTGTAACAGATATTGTGAAACAGTGACAGATATACATTCAGACACATTGCCCAAACACTTGTGCTCAATGCGATGATGTAAAGGCAGCCAGTGAAGCGACTGCAGGACTGGGGAGATACTTGCCCGCCTAGGAGGAATTAAAAAACCTCCAAACTTTCTCCACCTGAGTTCGTCCATTCGCGTGAGCCTCCCTCTGTCCATGACGAGATCCATCTTTTCACGGCATGCAGCACTCCGTGACACTGCGTTCTACACGCAGACCCACGCCAGCGTCACTTACCCAAGAACGCTTCTGCTGGCCTCTGCTGCCTGCTGGATTGTAGCCAGATCGGAGGTCAAGATCAGAGGGAGTGCTTGCGCTCTGGCGTGTCTCTAGGTAAACAGTGCTACCGGGAAACGCCAGCGCACCGCATCCCCCTGTCCTTCCGCGGATCAGCTCTGCTGACACGCCAGTCCCGGCAACTGCTGACCAACTCGCTCATCGCGTGCTCCCTCTCGGTTGCATGCTCCAGCCTGGGGCCTTCTGTGCATGAGTACAGAGCGCGCCCGCCATCACACTCGCGGCGGCATGCACCTTGGTACGTGGGCACGTGATCTCGAGGCAGTAGACACCAGGGTGAGAATGTAAAAAAAGATAAGTAAGCCTTGCCCCTAACTCCTGCGTCTAAGAATTTTAAAAAAGAGCAACATCAACACTGATCTATCACGCAAGGTGTGCTGTTTTGATGTTTATAAATATCGCTTTCTGTCTGTGATTAATTATTCATATAATCTGCAAAATTTGCTCCAGATACAGTCTGTCGTTCAATTGCACAAGTGGAATACGGATGGATGGATGGATGGATGGATGGATGGATGGATGGATGGATGGATGGATGGATGGATGGGTGGATGGGTGGATGGATGGATGGATGGATGGATGGATGGATGGATGGATGGATGGATGGATGGATGGATGGATGGATGGGTGGATGGGTTGATGGATGGATGGATGAATGGATGGGTGAAGTTTTACTGCCTATCAGTCTTTGTAGATTATGTAGGGCCATTGAGTATGAACATCACTAGAATAGTTCCGAGTTTGCGCAAATTAAGTCACGATGTCTCTAGTTCTTCGTCTCTTACGAATCGCGTAGGGAAAGGCGGTGGTTCTATTCTGACCCACAACCCACAGGGGGTCTATTCTGACCCCCAACCCCAACCCACAGGGGGCCACAAGTGGTAATTAAAGGCAACACACATTGCACACTGCTACAGGTTCCCTGCTGATGATGATTCGTTCATAAACCTCTTTAAATAGCTTTAAACAAGGTCTTTAAATCACTTCTCACACAACGTACTTTACAGCAACACGCATAGCAAGTAATCCGGCACATGATAAAATACGATACCATTGATCAAATGTTGTTGAAGGGGTGGGCTTGTGGAAAAGTCTATGAGACAGAAGACAAAAGACTGAAGACCTCCTTTCCGCTTCCCTCTTCACGCCACGACTCCCAGAGTCAGCAGTGGAGCACAGAGTGAATCAGGCAAGGTGCCAACACCGAGAGTTCCACAGCAGACAGGCATGGAGTGAAAGGGGAGCGAGCTGTAGGTCGACATTCACAAGTGCACAACACACCACGGGAGAAAAACAAATCGTCCAACGCAGTTTCGTAAAGGTGTCCTTTTGAATGCTTGCAAACCTTCCCACGAACTAGTATGGTGACTTTTCATCCAGTTCCAGACAATCGCATGCTCCTATATTCAAATGCATGTCGGGTTAGCCTTTGCTGAGAGAGCACGAGGAGGTGGAGGTTGGGTGTAAAGAGGTGGAGGTTGGGTGTAAAGAGGTGGAGGTTGGGTGTAAAGAGGTGGAGGTTGGGTGTAAAGAGGTGGAGGTTGGGTGTAAAGAGGTGGAGGTGAGTCATGAGGTTGGAGGGATTTCTAGGGACTAATATCAAGTGGTAGCGTGCGCTGCGTGCGGATGACTGCGCTGTTTGACAAGCCGTCCCTGTACAACCGCTACAGCAGCTTTTCCATGTGTGATCAGTGAACAATTGATACGCCATCGTAAACAAGTTTTTATGTGATGAGACTTGACAGGAGGGAGGGGCTATATGAGGAGGGAAGGTTCATCTCTGTTTACGCCATGAACTATGGCGAGGTCAAAAGTACTTCATGTAATAAAGGTAAAATCCACTCCAATACTTGATTGAAATTTGATTCTTTTAACCCTATCAGCATAACATCTTCATTTCTTTCTGTGTCGTTTCTTCAACACATGTGATTAGAATATACGTTTGCTTCAATCAATAAGAAACTAAAGCACGACACAAAACTGTCCAAACCAGCGAGGGCTACTCACTGCCCTCCTGTCTCCATCAGTACACCACAGGGACGTCTACAGGCACCTCACGAGTGGATTTGGACTGATTCCCTATCGGAAATACACAGGGACACATGTACTTTTCCTCGTGTCAACGCCTGCTTGTTTGCATGAAGCGCCACGGCTGAAAAGAGGAATAGAATATTCCAATATGACGAAGTGCAGCGCGGGAAGCCAATCAATAAGGCATTGATTACCCAGAGGCTTGCCCCCCCCCCCTCCACCCCCACCCCCACCCCCCGCAGACCAGCAGGACCTGGACGTAAGGCTCTGCATCCCCCACACAACACACCGAACCAGCTGACTTCAGGAGCAGCTGCAGAGCCTGGCTACTCCCCGCCAGATATCCGGTCTGGGCATTTGCAGACCCAGTTCGATATCTACCTGGGCAGTCTTGGCGAGACACACAACAACTTCTGCTGTGGGCAGTCGTGGGTTCTAGAATGGTGTAAAATGTTAATGATGGCTGTATCTCTGCCTCTGCTCATATGCCTGTGTAAATGAACGTGCGTGTGTCCTCCCCCCCCCCCCCCCCCTTCTGTCTCTCTCCGTGTCTCTCTCTGTCTCACTCTCTTTCTCATACACACAACACACACAGACACATACAGACACATACAGACACACACAGACACACACAGACGCACATACACGCACGCACACACACACACACACACACACACAAAGTACACGCATATGCATATGCATGCACGCACACAGACACACACACATACACAAACACACACATGCACACACACACGGACTGTTGCATGTAGCACGTCTAGGAATAAACATGCGTTGAGGATTTAAGAGAGGGGACGGAATCATCAAAACGAACTAAGAATAGCTTAAACGGGGCAGAAAGCCAAGCAGACGGCAATGAAATTATGACAGGGGCACAGCTCAGACTTATGAAATAACAATCGCACGGGACAATACACAAAATCCACTGGCAAGTGGCATAGCAGGGACCCTCTTCGATCAGTCTTTCTGGGAGGCAGACGTTCTAATCTCACCAGATCCTCTCGCTTTGTCAACAGACCTAGCGAGGTGAGAGTGGACGCCCTCAGGCGTGAGTTGGGGGTGGCGACCGGGATGAGAGCCCATACCCAGTGACCCAGCCTCCCCATGTCAATAGTGCACAGCACCTAACGCAGTGACAACTCTACGCCGGTGTTCGCCGCTCCCTCATCACAATCAAGAATGCACTGGTTGGAACTAATTGCTGAGGCAAAGGTTGCCGAGTGCGAAACCAACAAAAAGCGATTGAGAAGAGAAGAGGAAAGAAGAAATCGTTGTCATGATTGCTTGACGATGCCTGTGTCGATATCCGAGGATGCGGGGAGGAAGAATGTATGGAGGCATCTGTCACACGACAAAATTGGTGCAGAGTGTGTGTTTTTTTTCATACGACTGAACCTTCATCACAAGCTCCAAGAGGCAGGCATACGGATGGATCAAGCTGAAACTGACGTACCAGCCATTGAGCAACAACAGCAAGAGAAGGTCCATAATTCATCTTCATAAAGAAAAGGGGGAAAACGTGTTTTTAAAAACCTCAATGTCACCACACCCGCTGGTGTTATAAAGATATTGTCAGTTGAATCAAGGAAACTTTTCTCGAGAATGCACCGACTAAGAAGTTTGTGCACCGGATGTCACAGTCGTTTCATCGTCACGTCATTCTGCAAAAGGTTTTGTGCACGTATTCGCAAAACTTTTTCACTGTATGCACGCGCACTACCAAAAATATTTGAATAAATTCCGGACATATTTTCGTCAAATTTGGACACATGGTATGCATCCATGCAAATGAATAATATGAACATTCATGTAAACATTTTCATGTAAACATTCCGATGAGATTTAAGTAAATGTTGTCATGAGCGTGTTCGTGCATTCTTAATTTGCATGGGCCATCTAGCTGTTATCGGACAAAATGTCAGCATGCCGCGTTAGATTCCTTTATGCACATATTCGTTATGGATTTCTCCACAAGAGGCAGCCGGTGAATGACTGATGCGGTTAAAACTAACGTGGATGTTATGATTTAGCGTTGACATGCTGGCGTCAAAGACGGTATCGTGATAAAAGGCCTTTATTACGCTGTACACGTATGTCAAGCAATAGTTGGCTGCAGGTAGTCTTTGTTTGAATTTGACCGTATTAAAAAATCTACTCCCCAGTGATAATAGTGTTCCCTTTCTATCTGGCACAATATCTATTCGATGTTTGAAAAGTTAATTGAAAAATGTACATACATTGTATGGGATGAAAACTTAGGGAAACGCTTTGAATTTCATATAATTAGGAATGTGCTGTTCTCAAGCAAAAACTTAAACAAGTTTTGACGAAATGTGCCAAAATCTCACGCTAACAGGCAGCAGATATCCTGGTAGAACTATACTTAGTACACTAGTTCAAGCTGAGAGTTACTGTTGCCAGCGATGAAATCATACAAACAAGTTTTGATTGAAGCTTTTAAATGCACAGTAATTTTCGACCGCATTAATTCTGATTCAGTAATAATGTAAATTTTGTGACTGGTATGTCTATGTCCTTTTCCCCGTACTTCCCTGGATTTCTACGTCAACCAGCAAGAGTGCAAAAAAAAATTGTTGACTTCTATATAATCGTGAAATATGGATGGCAGCATGAGTAGAGCATCAAACTAAAATAACTCGGCATTGTGCAAAATGAAGGCAATAAGAGCGACTTTATGACGAGACTGCAAGGCATTCTTTGCCTTCTACACAACACTGGGCATGCGTCTCCATTTTGAGCGGTGTGATAAGGTCAGGCAAATACTTTTTCATCCAATAGTATTACTGAGGTGCGAATATGCGCGTTGCAGCAGATACTTTTTTGGAGTCTGCATATTCCTACAGTGCCACGAGACTTTCTAAATGTCATCGTGAGCACTCTAGGGCGACCGCCGGAATTAAGTAGACTGATGCCACAATTTCCATGCACAGCAGAAAAAGGGCTCAGAAACTATTAATTTCATCTGGAAAAGAATTCCATTACGGAATCCGTCTGTGGCGCATTTTTGTCTATGCATCG
>JAWQFJ010017551.1:90000-92500 GCA_034096865.1 Theodoxus fluviatilis
CACACACACACATGCACACACACGCACACACACATATACACTCACACACACACACTCACACACATACACACACACATAAACACACACATAGACACACACATAAACACACACACACACACACACACACACACACACACACACACACACACACACACACGCTCACACATGCTTGCAAGCACACATATTCCTACACACGTGTTGCGAAGAAGTGTGAAATGCTGTGGATGTGAATGTAATGTAAAGTGCCTTGCGGAAGGTTCAAGGGGCTTTCCCTCCATTGTTGGTAAGAGGGGGGTCAGAATGAGTCAGCGCCTCCTTTGTCTGTGAGAGAGGGTGGAGGCGAATTTCTGCCTGGTCAGCGCGCACAGGATCAGGGTGAGTCAGTGAAATGGGGGACTGGAAACTCCTCATTCCCCTATGCAGTAAGCGTCTGACCACCGATTGGCCCTCAAGTATGCCGACAGGGCAAAACAGAGGTTGCTGGGAAATGCTCTCGAACCCAAAGCACGGCACTATGTATTCGTATGTACATGAGCAACATGGGAGAGGTGAAGGAGTCTAAGAGGTGACTAAAGAGGAGACTAAGGGGTGACTGAGACTGGAGGAGAGACTGATGCCGGGCTGTTGAGTGCTTTGAAGGCTGTCGGTGCCGTTTTGAGGCGCAGCCTGAGCAGCACTAGTGACCACTGTGGGTGCACGAGTGATTGCTAGAAGCGTTGACCAGTCCGGGAATAAACATCCTGTAGAAAATATACGCCTGTCCTGCTTCTACTTTCCTGGCGCAAGCTGGGACGGACCGCAAGTTAAAGACCACGTGAACACAACACACGCATGCCACGTACACAGACACGCAAATACACAGGCCAACACAGCGAGACATACGGACTGAAAGACACAGAAAGAGAGAGCATTAATGCAGGCGGAAAACGACCTGACAAAGTAATCGATGACATCCACAAAAACGATCACACTCACGCTCATAAGTGACACACTGACACACCAAGTCTCGGGCCCGCTATGTTAAATAGATGCACGTGCTCAAACAGTCTTTATAAGAGGAAAATCCGACAAGATAATGGAAGAAACACATTTTAGTCTCGAGGACAATACATCTACAGATGAGACTAACGGAGATGGCAGGATTCACAAACAACTGTTTGTCAAGTCTGCTCAGTCCATGTTGTAATACACAGCAGCTTGTTTCGGGCACCATCACTTATCTCCACCACTTCACTCTCGCTATCTCCATAATCAACACTTCTTGGACATTCTTGTGCTTGGACTCAAGTAAATTAGGTTGTCGGCGACGATAGGCAAGGAGACAGAAACACAATCATTCGCTTCCATTTCAATGAACAAATTGCGTGCACAATCTTACAGAGACGATCACAAAACCAGGCAAGCAAGAACGCGTGATAATACATGTAGTTGACACAGGCTGCCTTTGATAGACAGCAGCTCACGACGTACTTACCGATACACAGACGAGATGGTAGCTCGGCAAACTCACTGTCCCGAGCAGCACCGTACGTGCCACACGCGCTGTGTGCTCCCTTGTCAACCAGGAACAGAGAAAGTAGCGCCGCTGGTTATTGTGTCCTCGGACTAACCCAAGCCGGGCACTTTCCACTTTCCCCTCACCTCTCACCTCTCACACAAAGACGCCGGTGTGAAGTGGTCGCACAGAAGCAGACGATGGACGCCGTGACTTCAAAGACTTCTTTTTCAGGGACCAGGGAATGGAGAGAACAGTTTTCAAGGGGACTGCTTCCTGAAAGAAAGATTGTTCAATTGGCCGGGAACACTCGCTGGCTCCTCAGCGACAACAAGACAAGCATCAACCGCTGGAGCTGAAGCCGCGGGCCTCACTGCTCGTCCCGGCATTGACTGCATCAGAAAGTTCCGACAGGGGAAGGCGAGCAGGCAGACGACCGACGCAGGGAAGGCTTTCAGAGTCCTGAGGCAGCGGTTCCGAGTCAGCAAGCTGCCATCAGCCAGACTGCAAGCCGCTCTCCCAAGGCCGGTGTCGCAGGATATTTCGGAACCGGACAAATCGGAACCATTCCGATTTATCCTGGCCCTGGTGGCAGGATATTTCGGAACCATTCCGATTTATCCTGGCCCTGGTGGCAGGATTTTTCGGAACCACCAGGATATTTCGGAACCGTCTAGGAGGTCATAAGCCCACATTAATTTTTTACTTTACGACTTTTTCTAAAGAGATTGTGAAGAGTTTCTCACACTTTGATGAGGTTGTGCAATAAATATCTTCTCACCTACCTGTTTATCTCATTGTTTATGAATTACAAGTTCACGCACAGAAGGCCCACATGGCTTCACTAATATTGTGTCTGCATCATTCCGTGTAAAAATTATATTCTCGCCTACCTGTTTATCTCCTTGTTTATGAATTACAAATAAAAAGTGTACAAAGTGTAAACTCTGATTTGAAACCGTCTAGAAACTCAGAAAATCATACAAAAACATCTAGAAGGTGGTT
>JAWQFJ010017551.1:97500-147500 GCA_034096865.1 Theodoxus fluviatilis
TTTGGAAGAAACAAAAGTGCGGGTGGACAGGACACACCCTACGAAAACTTCGGGACCAGCGCTTAGCCTAGCTAGTTGGCAAACAATAGACCGGTGTGAACATGTGTCAAACATTTGACTGCCTTTACATCTGCATTCATCATGTTGACACATATTGACACCGGCCTATTCCTCGCAAGATCGTGTAAGTTGCCAGCGTAAGCAACGCGTTCGAAAGCAGACATAGAGAAGATTAATCGAAAGCGACCAAGGGCGGCTGGACTGTAGTGGGCCCAGCTGAGGGGAGCTGCCACTGAGCCTATACGTGTATAACACAACTCAGTGGGAGCTGCCTAGAGCTGGGTCTGCTGGCGTGCTGTGGTGCCGGCCCTCTACTCCACAGGGAGTTCAGGAATAAACGACCCACGCCTGGATGTCAGGACATAAAACAGCGCTTGCTTCCGTTTCATTCAGCGTCACTGACATTCCGGACAAAAGAAAACGAGAAATTTGTTGAACCTGCAGGGAAATTTTGATGTTTTTATTTCAACGCCGCCGAGTAGAGTCGGCCTTCGTTTGAGACTTGTATCGCTCTCTTCGATTATAAACGGCTTTGTGCAGTCATGTGACATTGCTTGACACCGAATGGCCGGCGGTCTATTACAGAAGCTGAGCGATGATAACATCACATCATGAATAACTCCAGCATAGCTCGACTGAGGAATGGCGAGCATGAATATTGCATGGCTCTGTTAATGGCTCTTGCATGCGTGAAGCCTGGTTGCAGACGTGATTAGCACGTATCCGGAACTTCGTTCTGCATAGGCATAGATAAAACATGGAACCATGGCCGACGAAACGAGATCGATAATCTACTCGTTTTTGTTTGATCAGTCGATGCCTCATTTTGGGATTCATGGGAGGAAAAGAACAGGGAGGATATGGACATGTGATGTGTCTTTAGGATTTAAAGTTTCATTTCCAACTGAAATCCTTGTGTGGTGGAGCCAAGGTGATGTTGTGCCTGGTTGGTGATGCAGGCTCCTGGTCCGTTGATGTACAAGACAGGGAGGAGGCACACCCGTGGCGTTTCCAGTTTTCTTTATTAAACTTGGATAACAGTGGCCTCCCAAGAGACTGGTGGTGGGCGTCTCCCCTGACCTGCCGACAGTCCCTCCTTATCAAAGAAATGCGCGGACCTCAGGGGAGACAGGCTTGGGATCGGCAGTGGCGGATCTCAGCCTGTCCCTGGGTTGTGTTTTCTTAGTGATAGAAAAAGGCTCATTGCTGCCTTATACTTACTCGAAATTATTCACACCAAGTGTTGCCTCGATAGGCATAACAAAGTCAACCGAATGAATATTGCACCATTGCAATCAGATGTCTTAATTTAGAGAAAGCATCAAATTTGTCTCTTGTTTCTAACAATTTAGGCATAGCGCGCGAGAACGACAGGAGGGACTATCAGCGGTCTCATGTCAAGTTCAATTAACAAACGATAAGGAAAGGCCGCTGTGCGACCATCCCGGACTGATAAGCTACATAGTAGGCTGGTCTTACAACATATATAACCTGGGTGTCTGAGACGCAGGATACATGATAGAGGGAGGAGAGAGGGGAACAAATGTCGGGGAGGGATGGAGGGAGGGGAGAGAGAGAGAGAGAGAGAGAGAGAGAGAGAGAGAGAGAGAGAGAGAGAGAGAGAGAGAGAGAGAGAGAGAGAGAGAGAGAGAGACTTCGGGCTTCACTTCACCCGGTCACATATCCCCCCAATCTAACAGTGCTTCGCCCTCAAAATACAAGAAAAACAATGCCTAGCCTAATCTGATTCGTTCAGTTGATTTCCAGTAGTCATTCAACATAGAAAACAACATAGCATCCGAACTTGATACAGCATGTTGGGTCAGACATCTTGAAGCGGTCTTAACCATTCAGCCTTTTTTTTTTTTTTTTTTTTTTTTTTTTTTTTTTTTTTTTTTTTTTTTTTTTTTTTTTTAGTTTTTAATTTTTTATTTACCACAATATCTTACAACACGTGAAGAGGAAAAAAAAGAAGCTTAAGACCCGCACATACACACACATACACACATACAGTGGGAAAAAAATAAAATAAAATATAAAAGAGAAAAAACAAACAAAAAAAAAAAACCAAAAAAAACCACACACCCTTCATCTTGCCCCTCCCCCACCCCACTGCCCCATCACCCATCAACCCCACTCCACCCCACCCCACCCACATGCACATTTATAAGAACAAAACATCTGCAGACCTCTGTAATAGATTTGCATATATACGAACCAATGTCACAGTTTCCATTTTACACAAGTATAATGACACCAGCATTGATAAATTCACTCCATTTATCATTGAACTTTTCGATATTTTCTCCTTTTTTTGCAGCAATATACTCAAGCTTAATTATACTGGACAGATAAAAAGTGAAATCAACAAAGTCTGGAAGCAAATCATTCAATCTCTGATGATAAATATGCCTTTTTGCGAGCAAAATGATATGATTAATGTTTGCATTTTCATTTAATTTTCCAAAAAGTACCTCTAGTTCTGTAAAAGTTACTTCTCTATCACATTTTTCTTTAATGACATCACTCAATTTTACCCACAGGGATCTGCTGTATTTGCATCCATAAAAGAGATGCCCTATTGTTTCAACTTCAGTCTGACAAAAAGTGCATAGTTTAGTCTGAGTGAGCTTCATCTTATACAGTAGACTATTGACTGGCAAAATACGGTGGAGAATCTTGTACTGAAATACTCTGAGTCTCACCTCTTGACAAGATTTAAAAAGCAATTGGTAATACATCTCCCAGGGCAGGTCAATTTTTACTAGTTTATTTTCCCACTTTTTTTGTGCCGTAGGAATACATGTATTCTGCATCATTCCATAGAAGAATCTAGCCTTTCTGCTATTATTTGAAAGCAACAATGCTCTAATTGAGGGCTCGTGCTGTTTTTCCTCAGTACGAATATCTATTTGCTCCATTTCCTGCTTCCATTCCCACGGAATTATTTGCAGTAGTTTAGCATACTCAAGAAAGTGACCTTGAAAATTGAATTCTGACTGTAACTCCTCAAAGGATTTAAACCTTCCGTTATGTTTCACAATGTCTTTGACAGTTTTTATCCCAACATCAAACCATCTTCTTAATAAGTAACCGCTGTCAGCAAATTCTGCGTTATTCCATAGCGGTCGCTGCAAATAACTTCCTGTTGATTTACGTTTATTTCGAATCAAAAATTTATTCCACGCCATTAACACTTGCTGCCAGAAAGGATTTCTTATTTTGTCGACCACTGTTTTCTTTATATATCCCCCCGTTTCCATCAACACTTTGGCATCCACCCGCTTACAGGAAATATTGAGAGCAGGGGTTTGGACCAATCTGCTCATCCATGTCAGTTTTAATGCATCATTGTATTTATTTATGTCTATCATTTTTAGACCCCCTTTGTCATAGTCTAACATAAGAGTTTCTCTTTTTATTTTATCTATTTTACCAGACCAAATGAACCTATAGAATTCATGTTGTATCTTCTTTATGAAACTGTCTGGTGGTCTGGGTAGATTTATGAGATAGTAAGTAAGTTTGGAAAGTGCCAATGCTTTTATCACCAGGATTTTACCGAATATTGTAAGATTCCGCCTCCTCCATGCATTCAGAAGTCTCGTGATTTTCTTAAATACCTCATCAAAATTTAATTCTACCATTCCATTTAAATCTGTTGTGAAAGAAATTCCTAACACTTTAAAAGGCTCAGCAGTCCAATTCAGATCCACCTCCCTGCACAATCTTTCCGTAGAGTTAATTTTTGCCCCAATCCAGATTGCCTTAGTTTTTTGAGGATTGATTTTTAATCCAGACATTTCTTTGTATAGATTTAAGGTGTAAAGGGTGGCTTCCAATGATTTTTCCGTTCCGTCCAAAGTGAACTCGGTGTCATCAGCAAACTGGTTAATGATGTGTTCTTCTTCATGTATGCGAATTCCTTTTATGCTTTTATTTTTATGTACCAAGATATTAAGGACTTCAGCGCAGAGGAGATAAATGTAACATGACAAAGGGTCCCCCTGACGGGTTCCACGCAATATTGGGAAAAAATGGGACCTATGACCATTTTGGAGTACACACGCGTTTGCACCCTTTGTTAAAGTTCGAAACCAATTAGTGATTGAAGTTCCAAAACCAAAAAAAAGAAGGCACTCCTCTGCAAACTTCCTAGACACAGAATCAAAAGCTTTTTCAAAATCAACTAGGAGTAGGAGCCCTGAAATGTTCTGTTCTCTTGCTTCGTATACAATGTCATAGATTGTCCGGATGTTTTCTCCTATGTATCTTCCTTTTATGAAACCTTTTTGCTCATCACTTATTATGTGGGGTATCATTTTTTTCAGTCTGTTAGCAATACAAGATGATGCTAGCTTATATAATACATTCAGAAGTGATATAGGGCGCCAGTTTTTCAAGCGAGTTCTATCGCTATCATGCTTGGGTATACAGGTAATTATTCCCTGTTTCTGGACAGACGACAATTCAACTCTTTCATACGCCTCGTTAAAGCTTCTGAGAATAAAGATGCCCAGATCCTTCCAGAAGAATTTAAAAAATTCTGCACTAAAGCCATCAGTCCCCGGCGTTTTATTATTTGACATTGATCTAAGTGCATTTGTGAGCTCACCATAAGTCAGAGGACCTTCTATCTCAGCTTTTTGTTCCTCAGTCAATTTTCGGCCGTTTTCAACTGACACCATGTCCTGCCAATTTTTCATTCTTCCATCCTCTCTCTCTCTATATAAAGTTTCATAAAATTTAGCTTGAGCTGCAAGTATGTCGTTTTGAGCCGTCAGAATATGTCCGTCGTCAGTTACCAACTTGTTTATCACCTTGTCAGTGTAGTGCCTTTTTTCAAGGCTCAAAAAGTATGAAGTACATTTTTCCCCTTCCTCTATCCACCTAGCTTTTGATCTAATTATAACGCTCCTTGTTTTTTCCTCTTTCAATGATTGTAGTGCTTTTCTTTGCGTCTCTAAAAGTTTAAGCTTGTCACTGATATTTCCTACACTTGCTTCCAAGTTAGCCTCTAAACATCTTATGCTTTCTATCAATTTCCTTTCCTCTTCCTCTCTCTCTCTCTCTTGCGTTTTTTTGAGTATTGCAACGTGTTTTGTCGGATAATCATCAATAGATAGTCTATAAATGTACTCAAGGGTATTGTCAACTGCAATTCCCATGGGGAAATCTGCATGAGAGTCTCCCGCCTGTATGGTGTAGGCGCATATTCTTCAATAGTTTTCCTAATCAAATCTTTTACCAGATCGACATAGCCTGCATCTTTTATTAATGAAGCATTGAACTTCCAAAATCCTGGTCCTCTCTTATGCCCAAATGAGAGAGACAGAGTAATCAATGAATGATCTGATCTATAGCCAATATCAATTTGTGCATCATTCAGCGCCTGTGCTATCCCACTCGTACAAAGAAAAAAATCCAATCGAGCCTGCTTTTGGAATTTTGCAGTTCTCCATGTGAATCGTTCTGCATCCGGATGAATTGTTCTCCATACATCTATCAGTTCAAAACTCTCCATGTTGTCCAATAATACATTTCTAGCTAATTTATTATTAAGCCTAACATAATTTTTACTATCTTTCTTTTGATTCAATATCAAGTTCCAGTCACCTCCTAGAATAATTTCCTGATTTCCAATATCATCAATATATCCAAAAAGGGTACGATAGAATAAAGGTGTATCATCATTTGGCCCATAAACATTTCCTAATGTTATTCTCTTGTCTTTAAAAGACAAATCAACTAAAAGATAGTTACCATTTGGATCTAGAATGGAACTATGAATTTTGAAATCAAAATTGTTATTAAATAAGACTGCCACACCTCTTGCCCTGCTAGTACCAGGAGCAATCAATCCTTCCAAACCCCATTCAAGGAGCATTCTGCTGGTAGTGTCTTTGTCAATGTGAATGTCTTGGAGCATTATTATTGAGGGACCGTACGCTCTTAAATGGTTCAACACATCTCTTCGCTTCAGCGGATCAGCAAGTCCCCTACAATTCATAGATATTACTTTTAAATCAGACATAATAAATGGTAAGAATTCCTTTTTTGCCGACTGCATTTCACTTCCCAGTGGTGACTCCAACGATAGCTGCACCACGTAACAAGAAAGAAGAATGCGATGCCAATTGTAACAAAACCACAAAGAAAAATAGAGGCACGTCCAGATTGCCATAACCAAACATATTTATCAATCAGACCCTCTGCATTCATTTCTTGGCCCCAACCCCAACGTCTACCTCTTCTCTCTCCCCCTTCACCCCCCACCCTACACTTCCACCCCCCATTCCCCATACCGTCGTACAAGAAAAAAAAGTTAAACGAAAGGAAAACTCCACACAAAAAACATAAAAACATACAACGAAAAATTCGAAAAGGTGTGAGTAACACTCTCAGGGCTGTGCACACAACCCAGCCTCGCAAAATATATACCGTAAGGCATCTACCACAACAATAAAGTCAATCACGTTCAACAGATCTCTTGCAACACTACCTACGCAATGCTTCTTAGCACAGCTCCACATTTGCACAACATGACATATCTATAAGTTTCTAATTAACCCGCTTTGATTTCCTAAAATATCCAACTCGACTCTGAACATGTAAGCATTAACAACATAAGGAAATGTGGGAAGGGAGGAAAAGTAAGCGCACCTGGATCTGGGTTTGCCGCCTGAAGAAATATGTTGGTCTTTCCCATAAGAAGGTAAATCCTGCATTCAGTATAACGTTCTCCTTTCGCGGTTTGCCAGCTTTCGTACAGTTCTATACTGCAATCTCATATTAAACTTCTTGGCTCGCCTCGCATGCGGAGAACACAAAAATACACAATCTTTCGGCTTGATCTGCACGTGTTTTTACTGCATTTCCGACTATTAATGAAGAAGAAGCTGCCACTACCGCCACCCACCACTATCAAGAGTACTTAAATCATGTATGGATGAACAATGGCTGATAGGCCTAAACATTGCTTCCTATAAGGGGGCGGAGGGAGGAAGGCAAGAGGGAAGAGGAGAGTGTAAGGGGGAGGGAGAGAGGGAGGAGGAGAGGAAGCGGGGGAAGACATTTGTGATGCTACTTGTGAAAAAAAACAAAAGCATCTACGAGGACAGATAGACACTGCGTCAAGTCTCAAAGATATTAATTTGCGCCCACATGCAGTGAATACACGGGTACACTTAACTAACAAAAACAACAAGCAAACCAACGAACCCTTCAAATACCATCACATTAATACATGCGCGTAAGTTTTTTTCCTTATCTAAGTAAAATGTTGATTGTTTCAACGCTTAATGTACATATTCAAGACAGATCCGGGTTGGGGGGGTGGGGCTCCTCTGCTTCATGTATTTATCAGCACAGGGAGGATATGGACATGTGATGTGTCTTTTAGGATTTAAAGTTTCATTTCCAACTGAAATCCTTGTGTGGTGGAGCCAAGGTGATGTTATGCCAAGTTGGTGATGCAGGCTCCTAGTCCGTTGATGTACAAGACAGGGAGGAGGCAAACCCGTGGCGTTTCCAGTTTTCTTTATTAAACTTGGATGACAGTGGTCTCCCAAGAGACTGGTGGTGAGCGTCTCTCCAGACCTGCGGACAGTCCCTCCTTATCAAAGAAATGCGCGGACCTCAGGGGAGCCAGGCTTGGGATCGGCGGTCGCGGATCTCAGCCTGTCTCTGGGTTGTGTTTTCCTAATGATAGAAAAAGGCTCATTGCTGCCTAATACTTACTCGAAATTATTCACACCAAGTGTTGCCTCGATAGGCATAACAAAGTCAACCGAATGAATATTGCACCATTGCAATCAGATGTCTTAATTTAGAGAAAGCATCAAATTTGTCTCTTGTTTCTAACAATTTAGGCATAGCGCGCCGAGAACGACAGGAGGGACTATCAGCGGTCTCGTGTCAAGGTCAATTAACAAACGATAAGGAAAGGCCGCTGTGCGACCATCGCGGACTGATAAGCTACATAGTAGGCCGGTCCCACAACATATATAACACGGGCGTCTGAGACGCAGGATACATGATAGAGGGAGGAGAGAGGGGACCAAATGTCGGGAGGGATGGAGGGAGGGGGAGAGAGAGAGAGAGAGAGAGAGAGAGAGAGAGAGAGAGAGAGAGAGAGAGAGAGAGAGAGAGAGAGAGAGAGAGTCCATGTAAGACTTCGGGCTTCACTTCACCCGATCACATATCCCCCCAATCTAACAGTGCTTCGCCCTCGAAGTACAAGAAAAACAATGCCTAGCCTAATCTGGTTCGTTCAGTTGATTACCAGTAGTCATTCAACATAGAAAACAACATAGCATCCGAACTTGATACAGCATGTTGGGTCAGACATCTTGAAGCGGTCTTAACCATTCAGCAAGTGTCATCAACCTGACATAAAACATACACAACGTGTGCCTCAAATACAAGCTAGAAGCGGTTTGAACCCTTCAACTAGATGTAACGAAGCAACAGGTTAAACACTAAATAGTGGTCACCCGGTCACACTTGAAAATAGTTTTCTTTTCATGTTATTCTATTACATATTAGTAATTTCTAAAGATTTCCTTAATTCATCGATACATTATGATTTTTGCGCTATAAACATCGCCTTCGTTACAAATTTTGGAATGTACCGAGTTTGACGATAGATGGAATAACAATCTTTGTACTTATCAATTATGGTCTATCAGCGAGTCTATACTTAAGGATAGTGTGCACAAACACATATCAAACACATTTAATCGAATATTCAAATACAAGCACTACTTTGATGGGTCAATAGGACAGTCATTCCCAGCAAAGGCAAAATTTCACACTGAGTGGAAAACTACAGCATTCCGATGGGACATCTTCCTTTCTAGCAAAGTGAGCAGCACTATTCGGGGAATGATGAACTGCGTGATATCCACTTGCCCACAACACCCCCCCCCCCCCCCCCCTTCCCCTCCAAAACGAAGCTTGTAGCAGTCAGAGCCGATGGAGCGAGACGGCAATGCTCAGATTTGCTGCCTGCCTGATTGACCGATCACGCCAGAACATAACATGCACGCTTATCGCCCCATGTCTGCGCATCAAACACGAAATCCCTCTTCCCCGGCGCCCCTCTGCTTGCGTCTGGATGTCTGCGAGAGGCTTGAGTTCCGTAGGTCGAGGTGACGGCTTCTAAAGCTTTACAGAATGGCGCCAAGATTTACCGCTACCAACTAAATGTTCCCCGACGGCTTATGCAATATTCCCACCGGCTAACTCGTCAACTTGTTTGGTTTTTATTACAATCCCTTTGCTGCACCTAATAATAGAGCCGGATTCCCTCCAGAAGACGTACAGGCAAAAAAAAAGTGTTACCTGTAGTGTGTGATGCTCAAATTAGAAACAGCTAGCTGGGAAGAATTAGAAATTACACGACAACAGCATAGCATTCCTAACAGGTCCAACCAAACTCCCATACTTTATGTAACGTGTGAGCAAGTGCATTGAGATTCTCGCCGGTAAGAAGCCTCTCTATGCGGAGACAACGCTTTGTGGGACGTGTTGTCACAGCGATTTCAAACTGATGTCAGGGGTGGCCAGATGGCATCTTCAGCCGAAAGGCTAAAACCTTTGCCATCAACGCCTCCCATAGTTCGAAACAGTTCTTTGCAAAGGTCTGGATTCATCCTGGGCATTTCTGTGAAAGACTTGGCTGCATTGGCTGCACGCACAGTGCGTGCGAAGTCTGATCGTTATTCAATGGCAACTTCCTGGTCGATCGTTTTTTGTCCTTCTCCCTGCAATTCTCGCTCGTCTTGACCTTTCGCTATATTTCCGACTCTTTCCCTTCCCAGCTAACATCAGTCGTTCCCTGAATGGGTGTGCGGCGTAAGTCTTTCTTGATTTATTTGGGGGGTCAATAATGGTTTAGCAGACAGCTCTGAAAGACCCTTCCGAGAGATTATGTGTACCCTTTCTATTGGATGATGCAGGTCACGTGATCGGGACAAGCCGTTCTTCCTCCTAATATCTCTGGGAGATGCATCGCGTACACGGGCTGATGACCTCGCATGCATGGAGCGTTGGCAAGGCGATGTTAATCTGGAGGCGGATTCAGCAGAAGGGTTCTTGAAGGTGGTCGCCTCGAGTCGCTCAGGCAGCGATGAACGCTATGAGGCCGCGGAAACGGGACTCCGCCGTGGAAAACACTCGAACCTTCGCCTTGTGCAGGCACCGACAGCGCAGTCTGGGGGCAACGCCCTGTGATCAGGGCGGGACATTTGGTCCCTGTCAGACCACAGACACCAGGAAGCTCTGCATCGTCTCCACTCGCGCCTCTGTACCCGAAACCCTGGGGTTAATATCTCGTCTGGATGGCAGACATTGGCACATGCTGGGGGGGGGGGGGGGGGGGGGGGGGGGAGAGGGAAACAAACCCCAGTCACCGCGGTCGATGGTAGCCCCGAACGCGAGCTCTTGATCTTCATAGGTCTGATGAAATTTATGGGAGTACTTTAGTTTTGATATCAATTTATCATTCACAGCATAAACTTATTTACCGTTTACGAAATGTTTTACGTAGTATTTCGTAACAATTCCCATCTTGATAAATAGAGGGCATTTAGTTTCTTTTAGATTTTTTTTCCAACGAAAAGATTAGAAGAATATGTTTTATTCATTCATGTAATGGCAGTTTAAAGTGATAATTATTCATAGCTTTATTTCATGTCCAGCATGGCTTTTGTGGTGATGGACTGAGTAAATCAAAGAATTTCACTCACGTCCTTTACAGGAAATGCTCTGCTATCGCACGATGACGCAATGTAAAGAATGGTGCAGTGTCTCCAAACACCGAGAGCACTGTCAAGTCGCATTCGACAATTGTTGTTTACTCAATCAATCTCATTGATTCCCAACACAGATCCACACAAATCAATCTCCTCTCTACCAGTTCTCGGCGTGTGATCCACCTCCCACAGCCAGCCCAGGCGGGAGCCTGACAGACGGCATCTTTAGAAGTTAACCCTTTGATCTCGAAGAACCTGTTACGACATGACGGGTCAAACCTGATCCTGGCAGTGTGTGCGTTTGCTGAGGCTGACACGTTCTGATCGATCTTCTTCAGGAAACACAGTCAAAGGCTAGAGGAGGACTTGTGTCACGTCGTCTCCAGCTGATCGATGATACTTACTCAACCTTCAATTACTTTCCTTCCGGCACGTCAACGCGACGAGCATGGTCACCTGGGATGCGGCCGTGGCCCTATAGACTTGCCTCGCGTAGGGCGAGGTAGGTGATCAAAGAGTGTGACTGCATTGGTCTTTGTAGACAGGCTAGAGGTTTTGATCAGCGAGGGTGTCACCAGGGTTGACTAGGACTGTAAAAAGGTAAAACGTGTCTGTGACGTGCAGATCACACCGGGCCGGATTTTGTGGTTTTGCGAAAGAACCTTATCAAGAATGCCATACATGTCGAGTTTGATAAATGGCAAGAAGAATGAGCTGTCAGGATTTTCTAAAGTCGCGTTGTGATGCCGCCATAAAACAAGGTAATTCCAGCGTGCATTGGGTCACAGGAATTGCCCTCTCTCTCTCTCTCTCTCTCTCTCTCTCTCTCTCTCTCTCTCTCTCTCTCTCTCTCTCTCTCTCTCTCTCTCGCTCTCTCTCTCTCCCCCTCTCCCTCCCTCTCTCTCTCTTTCTCTCTCTCTCTCTCTCCCTCTCCCTCTCTCTCTCTCTCTCTCTCTCTCTCTCTCTCTCTCTCTCTCTCTCCCCTCTCTCATCCTCTCTCTCCCCTCCCTCCTCCTCGCCCCCCCCCCCCCCCCCCACTCTCACCCCCCCCCCCTATCTCTCCCTCATCTGTCTGTAATATGCTACGGTGATACTGGACGCTTTCCTTTATACATAAATGCCACTTTAAGGAGTATCAATTATTGGATAAAGATTTTACGAATGAACAATGGTAGACTGCCAAGGAAGGTGTATCATATGATGTGTAACCAGCCACCTCATTACACTACCTGGGCTACGAGGATAAAGGATGCACTGGCAACATTCAATAATGAAAGTGTTTGGTTGAATCAGTGTGTTGAAAACGAGCGTGTCTTTGTAAAGAATCTGAGGGATAAAATGATTGAGTCTTTTATCTCAAGATGGAAATATGATCTAAATAACAGTAACAGACATTTTTTGACTCACATGCGAAGCAAAAGTGAGTCTATGTACTCACCCGTGTCGTCCGTCCGGGCGTCCGGGCGTCCGGGCGTCCGGGCGTCCGGGCGTCCGTGAAAAACTTTAACGTTGGATTTTTCTCGGAGACTATTAAGTCTATCAACACCCAATTTGGCATGATGGTGTATGATGACAAGGCCTAAAAAAAATACATAGTGACTTGTCCTTGCTTCAAGGTCAAGGTCGCAGGGGCCATAAATGTTGTCTAAAAAACAGTCATTTTTCACATTTTCTCAATTTTCTCTAAAGTTTTTGAGATTGGATACCTCACCTATATATAGTATATAGGGCAAAGTAAGCCCTATCCTTTGATACCAGTTTGGTTGACCTTGCTTCAAGGTCAAGGTCACAGGAGCTTTCAAAGTGGGATTGTATACATATTTTGAAGTGACCTTGACCCTGAACTATGGGGGAGGGCAGAAAGATACCACTGATAGAGCATACTTCGTCACTCTCCCCTCCTCCCCCAGTCCACCTGGGGAAGGGCAGAAAGATACCACTGATAGAGCATACTTCGCCAAATAAGAGCGCTCACGTCCATCCCACATCTTGAGCATTACAATCTCATCCACCCGTAAGATTATCTTACACAGCAATTAATACAGGTAATCGAGCAGATGACACTGTAATAACGTAGTTGGCAACTTCACGATCTGCATGCGATACGTTTGCCGGGTAGCACTCTGACATTGTAAACGTTAAAAGGTTTTCAGATCTCCGTACCGTAAGTGTAACTGTAAGTAAATACGATCGAACAATTTCACTTTACTTTTCCATGCTGGGAAGTCCGCATTCCGACACTCTGGATGGGGGAGTGACCACTTTGTGAAATGGCCTTCCAGAGAGGCTTAAAAAGGTACAATCGCTTCAGGCATTTAGATCCTGCACGAAGACCCATCTATATAACTCTGTGTCGAGCGCCTCGAACATGCCAATGGGCGTGAAATTAGCGCTATAGAAGAACCAATACATAGATACTCACACACTTTCCCTGCTGTGAAACTCATCGCTGACGTCACTGCCTGTTATTGTTTTCCTTGTGAAAATCGTCAGCCTGGCAGTGGTATCACTCTGTCCTTAAAAACTGACGTGGACCATGAAACCAGGCGGTTAGAGGGGAACAACAGTAGTAGACAGTAGTAGACGCTCATACTACTCTAAAGCACTCTGGACCCCTTGCCCCGCTGCAAGACTCGTCGTCCTCTGGACAGCAGTTTAGGTGCGTTGCGTGTATTCGTCTCGACGTATATCCAGTGCAGCGGTATCCAGGGGCGGACGAGGGTGGGGGTGTTCCGGGGTTTCCGGACCCCCCCCCCCCCCCCCCCCCAACAGAAAAATAAAAAATAAAACAATTTTTTTTTAACCTATTTTTATTAGTAACAAAATGTGCTGCCTGAAAGTGGTAATGATCACTATCAGAATGCGTCAGATTGAAATATTTTACAGTGAAATCCCCCCCCCCCCCCCCCCCCCACGTTTCGGTTGAGGTTCCAGCGCACCTATAGGGTCATTCTCTTGCCCCCCCCCCCCCCCCCCTCCCCCCCCGCTCTCACGTTTCGGCTCATTCTGAACACAGAGATGTAGTATTCACTAGTCTCAGCCACGCTGAATGGTTTCGGCTGAGCTCGAAGCGCTCGTATAGGGTCGTTATTGGCCCCCCCCCCCCCCCCCCCCCCCCCCGCTTTCACGTTTTGGTTGAGCACGGAAACCCCCCTCCCCCCCTCGCTATCACGTTTCGGTTGAGCCCTGTAACCCACCATCACCCCCTCCCCCCCCCCGCTCTTAAAAAAGTTTGGAAGCCCCCCCCCCCCCAAAAAAAAAAAATAAATAAATAAATAAACTGATCCGCGCCTGGTATCGGTAGACCGCGTCCATTCATTTAGTCGGACAGGAGATGAGGTCACGGACTCGACCCTGTAGGAGAGCAGGACAACAATGTGACAAGAGCTCTGTGCAAACAGCTACACCGCCACTGTATCGGCTGCATGCAGTCAACGTATCTCGCCACAACGCATGGCTGACTCTCCCTCCAAGTGGAGTGGCGTGGAGTGGGCCTACTTGCACAAAGAGTGGAGAGATCGGCTTACGCTGTTGCAGAGGTACAAAGGACGGTGTATTGACGTACAGGAGCTCTCACGATTTGGCTGACCAGTCTGCCCACCGAGCCTGCGCGTCGTGGCAGCTTAATTGTAAAGCAGAGCAGAGACATCTATTCTCATTATCAGACGGGAAAGACGGTCCACGGAATTTGGTGTCAGTGACGAGGTATCAGTCGTATGAGGAAATCATGCCCTTCGCAGCGCCTCTTGTAATTGTAATTGTAATTGACATCAGCAACGCCAATTGGCACGAGATGGGGGGGCAATTGAAACTTAAACAATAGACAAGGTGGGGAGTTAATTTTTCCATTTACAGCCAGATAAAAAAAATCCGTATGATGCTTGTCTCAGACTTTTGTTTAATTAAAAGTTGATCAGGAATCCGTTGACAAATTTAGTGAGCAAGCTCTTTTCATTTTCGTTTACAGACTTATCGAAAAAACATGCGAACAAAAAAACCCACACCATTACCACCACCACCGCTACCACCGCCGCCGCCGCCGCTGCTGCCACCACAGCTTCCGCAGATATTTGTTAACAAACTAAGAGAGGTCTCACGTTGTGATCTTACACTGATGCAAGAAACTGTTGATGATTTTAATTGTCTCTATTTTCCATAATTGGTTCCATCAAATCAAAACATATACACAGGTAAAAAGTGTGTGCCCTGCTTGAAGTTGACGATCTATTCCTCTGGGAAATATGTTTCATTCCAGAAATATTCATGTATTCGAACTTCCAGTTGACGATATCTGTAAGAAGGCTTCCGGAAAGCATTCTTGGAGGTGGGTCGTGGTTCCTCGACGCTAAACGCAACGCCTCTCTCCCTTTGTGTGCTATTGAGGACTGAGGGTTCTGTCCTTATGTATTCAGAGCGAAGCCTGAGAATGACGTCTGGTTCTTTTCTCATGACTCGTTAAAATCCAGCGTGTAATGGTGCACGGGAGAGACCACAGCATATACAGCCCTACCACCAGTTCATCCCTGCTACCTCTCTTTGGGGTCGTTCTTTGTGCGGAATAACTAAGTCAACACTCGGAAGCACTGATCGAGAAAGAATGCAGGCCAGGCCTTGCTACGGAGATGGCTGGTGGAAGCAGTTATATACGCTCGGAAATGTCTTCGGCACGCAGACCTTAGCCTGCCTAGTTGGCAAATGATAGATCGGTGTCAGCATATGTCGAACATTTGACTGCCTTTACATTTGCTCTCCTCATGTTGACTCATGTTGACACCGGCCTTTACATTTGCTTTCCTCATGTTGACACCGGCCTATTCCTCGCGAGATCCTGCAAGGTTCCTAGCGTGAGCAACGCGCCCCATGCTGATTTGTTGCACAGACAAGGTAATGACGTCAGTGTGCCTGCAGCACTGCTGTCGTGACCTCCGCACTTTCGCGGGATTCTTGACGCTCCTGAGGCGCGTTGCTCACCCTAGGAACCTTGCAAGATCTTGCGAGGAATAGGCCGGTGTCAACATGTGTCAACATGAGGAAAGCAGATGTAAAGGCAGCCAAATGTTTGACGCCATTAAGCACGAAAATCACTTGAACAGTATAGATAGAGTAAACGCAAATCAAGTCACGGTGTCCCTAGTTATTCGCCTCTCACGAATCGCGGTGGGCCAATTCTTACCCGAACCCACAGGGGGAACGGGCCCCAGGAAGGCATGCACTTCGCTTTGCATTCAAACGTCACCGAGTCGTACTTCCCGGGTAGTAGGGAGGGAGGGAGGGAGAGAGGAAGAGAGAGAGAGAGAGAGAGAGAGAGAGAGAGAGAGAGAGAGAGAGAGAGAGAGAGAGAGAGAGAGAGAGAGAGAGAGAGAGAGAGAGAGAGAGAGAGAGAGAGAGACAGAGAGAGAGACAGAGAGAGAGAGAGAGAGAGAGAGAGAGAGAGAGAGAGAGAGAGAGAGAGAGAGAGAGAGAGAGAGAGAGAGAGAGAGAGAGAGAGAGAGAGAGAGAGAGAGAGAGAGAGAGAGAGAGAGAGAGAGAGAGAGAGAGAGAGAGAGAGAGAGAGAGAGATTTTCACCCACAGTAATTGTTGTGACAAGAGCTCTCTTAATTCTGAGACAGAGAGGGGGAACACTGAAATTTCCAGTCTCGGTTTTCCCCCAGCAATTTCATCTCTCTTCCTCTTTTCTCACGTTACAAATACAAGCTCGCGCCTGCTAACACTTCCTTGGGAAAGCGGGGTCGCAAATCGCAGTTTGCAGCCTCAACTTTTTCCTTTCCCGTAACCTTTTGTTCTGGGGATTGTCTTACATTGCAGGTTGGCGACATGTCAGAGGTTAATAGGCCCGGTTTTTATTGAGAGTTCAGGAGACCGAGTGGGCCGGATTTTGAGGCGAGAAAACATGCTGGAAATGTGAGCGGTCAAAAGGACTTCTTCACAAACGAGAGCGACGATCATGACGGATGCCTTCGACCTTCATCCCAACAGTTAACGAGTCTTGTTCCAAGAAAAAAAGCTTAGGGCATTCAGTGCGCACGCATCGACTTCATCTTTGCCTCTTGAAAGTGTTGCATGTATCTACGGCAGTGGGGGTGGGTGGGGTGGTGGAATGTATTTGCTCATTCCTATGATCCATTTGAGAGATTATGTAATATAATCATCAAAGGGAGTAATGGCTGACTGGTTAGTGCTTGAACTGCAGTCGCTTGTTACTAGTGGGTGCGGCGTTCGAGGCAGCCAAGTAAAAAAGAGATGCATTCTCGAGTAAAATGCTTCTCTAAAATACTTTTCACACACCCAGGAGTAAAACCAGATAAGTGTGCAGGCTGACCTGAAAAATTGGGAAGTTAACTTTGCCGTGTTCATCTGGAGTTTAGCAGCTTGCTACCCAGGGAGTTGAGATGATGTTGGAATATTAGAATAATGCGATGATCAGAGGTTAAAAGAATGCAGATCGAACATTCTTTGCAATACAGGAGCAAGCACCTTTACATAGATTTGGGGGAAAAAACACCCACCAAACTCTTAATTAACAACACTTCTCCCAAATAATGACTGAAAATAACTCGTTTATCTCTAGCGTAATAAAATCAATATATTCCAGGTCCCTAGATGGCTTCAGCACTTCATGATCCTTTGAAACATTTGACTTGCCCATTGTGCATGATAAACATACACACCTTTCTTTCACGATGAGACAAGAGGCTTGTTCAGGAGTACAACGCGCTGCATGAGCGCTTCATGTTGGCAATTGAGCGCTCTTTGCCTCTCCTGAACACCTAAGATGTAGTGCAGCGCTTCACTTGATAAAGGGAAGGTAAATCTTCTGCGCCCCATCAAAGATAATCTTTGGCCCCATGTTGTGTTGATAGACGCTAAGAACGTGTTTTCTTTGCCACAGACATCGTTTATGCACGTTTAAATGTATTCTGCATGAATAAAGTCCACTACTGTGTCATCCTTACTTGCCATTACTCGCGCATACAGAGCGCTTTGGGCAAATAAAGCCCGTTCCAGTCCCAAAATGATGTTTCTGGGGGTTATTTTACGCATCGACGGCCAGTGCGGGATCGAAGACGCCATTTTGAAAATCGTGTGAATCACCTCGGATCTGTGATGCACAGCGCTGAGTGAATCACGCCCAGAATTGCTGTTCAGGAGTGAATCACATGCAGCGCTGTGCAGCGCTGCGCCTCCTGAACAAGCCTAAGGCTGCCTGGTTCCAAGCGGGCAACCGCACAATGTCCAGCTGTAGGCGTGGATGAGGTGCTGGCACAGACGACGCTGAGACTTCGTAACTTCCAACTTTCTGCTCTGGTGATTTGATTCAAGAGATACGCACGCACCATTCTGATCAATTTAATGGAAAAAATATGACCGACAGAAATTTCTTCCAGCCTAGCCGCTTCTTTCAACAGAATCGTTCCCCGTGTTTCATGGATGGGGACAGACTCACCGGGTCTTCCTATACCATTCTTGAAAGGCGGATGACAAGAAATGTCTTGCTTTGGTCATACTTCAACCAACACCAGAGATTGGCTGTCAATCTCTTTGTAGTCTACAAGGGCTGATGGGTAGCCTCGTCTCTCTATCCGTTGACGGCAATGAACCCCAGCTCCTGCTTTCTGACCAATTCAAATCAAAATGCTCTCTGTTCCTCGTGGACTTCAAGCTTAGGTTGCAGGTTAAACCGCGACACTCAAATGAAGTCACTCCAACTTTCACGGTTAAACTTCTAATAAATTCCCACGTTCTCTTAAGTCCAATGGCGGAATCGATTTTCATCTACATGTATTGCATACCTGTGGTGACCCAGAATTACTCCGAACATCTGCTTCAAGCCTCCATCAAGGTCTTCTGTGCAGAACGAACCAGTCAAGTAGGTGCAGCCTATAGAGAAATCTTCACCACAATGTGGCTCTGATGGCTAAGATAACCACACTGAAAACATGCAGAACATTTCAACAAACAACGAGCTTTCCTGTTACACATATTTATTTTGCCTATATAAATACCTTACACTGATAGGGCCACAGGCTGGGTGGAGACACAACTCAAGAGCACAAAGCAAGGACAAACCCAAGAAAGAGTGGAGGAGCCAGACCTCCACAATGGCCTCCAGTGGTAACATTTACACCTACGAAGACTACTCCGACGCACAATACATTCCCCTATTTCTCAGCAGGTCCACAAAGTTTTCAGTTGCCATTCTCCCAGTATCAAACTCAATATACAAATTCATTGTGTGGAAAAAAAAGGGAATCATAAATTGATGACTGGAACACACACACTACAAACCAGCATGACAATAATACTAAGGAAGATCTGAATTATACCAATGATGAGGTAATGTAGTCAACTTTGATTGTTTTGAACACCCTTGTAATGTGAAGTTTTTGAAACTGAAATCAAGACATTAAATCCGGAAATTAACACGCCAATGCATTAAAACATTACACCCTTTCTAGAACACAGCAACTATACCGTATCAATAATATGCAACAGCATTATAGATGCACATTTGTTCTCTCCTTTTCCATTCATATTTTCACAAAACTTTTCAATGCAAATTCCCACCACGAAATAGAATGTTATCTAAATCAATAATAGTGTCCAGTGTAGATAATGCTCAAATGTCAAGATTAAAGAGAATGAAAACAAATCTAATTAACCGATGTGGAACATCGAGGATGACCATGGCAATTAAACAAGCAGCGACTTCGAGTGATGATTCTTCCATAATAAGTTCAACTGATACGCTGACACTATCTGAACACAAGACGAACCATCTCTTATCGATGAGGGAAAATGCATGAATGCAGCTCTAACATAAGAGAAAATGGGGTGTCTACACGCATCTTCAAATCCATTTTCAATGGAAGTCACCCAAGGCGAAGCAAAACCCTACTTCTAATTCTGAAGCTGCAAAGTCAGCAGACTGTTAATTTAATCAACTTATGTTGCGTTAGTTCCATACCTACTTTCTACACAATTGTGCATAACTGCAAGAGGTAGTGACAAATGCACATTCCAACATAACTATGAGCAACAATAATCCAGTGACTGAACTACTATTCCTATTTCTAAACTATCACACGGAAGTCAAATATAATTGTTGCAAAGACTTCAATTTGAAAACCAACCAGGAAAACGATCATCACTGCAGCCAGTTTTATTGCTATCCAAACATGCCATTTTCTATCTCACACTACTGACAATAAAAACAATAAGCATCTGAACACCTACAAAACCAGATCAAGCAATGAAAATCAATTCCTGCACACTTGGACACATCCTTTTCATGAGAAAACATTTCACTTTTCCCGCTTCCTTTCAACCATTACTTTACAACTCGTCTAAGTAAGGGCACAGTGAGAAATACCTTTTTTGTAAATCTTCCTTTCTGCTCATGACAGAATGAACAAAATTACTAACAACGAAAGCCAGTGTAAACTGTAGCCTACCGTTTAACAGTAGGTGCATCTAAATGTCAAATTCCATTGTTTAGCTTTATACACTGGTAACAGTAGGTTTGACCTCATCTGTACACCATACTTCATGTGGCTTGGTGACCAAGAGAAATGACCACACTGCACCAGACAATGGGAAGGAAATGAATGGGACACCCACAAAGTTCACAGCCAAAGGTCTGTCACTCACACACAGGTAGACAATCTCACACTGCTGTGAGTCCTACACCCAGCTGCTCATTTAGATAGCAAGGGCTATCAAGCATTTTCAGAACCTTTTTACATAGTCTTCAGGTCTCTCTACTCAAGAACATCTGTGTGGTCCTCGAAACAGAGGCCCTTTCAGAACCTGGACTTCTCCAGGCAAACTGACTGACATCAACAATTCCCCTCAGACAATAGCTCCATACACCTAACAAATGATGTCATCTCACTTAAGTACAGTACAAAATATACACGAAGCTTCATGGGTTTTGTTCAAAGAGTTTCTTCCTGATCACAAGTAGTTTATCTTTTATTTACAGAATTATTTCTTCAAGCACTAACACATCAGCCAGGCACTCCATTGTTCCAGCGACACCGGCAGATTCAACCCCCTGGAAAAACTTCAAGCCACTTCATGATGCTTTCTCCCATAAGTGAAAGTTCTGCCACTGCTGCGTCACATAGAGGGCCAGCAGCTCAAAGCAGTTTCTCAGTGTGCAATTCATGGATAGCATACCAATCCACTCTGAGTATCGTCCACAAATTTATCATAGCTGACCACCTCTAGCAGTACAATTTGGGTAATTCCTGCCCAGCCATACCCCCGAGATCCATGATTCTGAAGGAAGCTTCCATCGAAACACAAAAAGTCAGCATTGGGAAGAACTTTCATTGGGCAGAGAGAGAGAGATGGATTTTTGTCTAGTGTTATTTCATAACAAAAAAATAGGTGTTCCTAATGGTCCAGCTGCTGGGATTTCCAGAAGAACTTTACAAGTTTGGTCAGTAACACTGGATTCCCTTATAACTGTTCCCCACTTTCGAACAGTTTAAAATAGAAAAATAACATAATAAAGCTAGGCAAAACCTCCCAAGATTCTTGTTTACATGTCGCAAAAGATTAAAGATCAATCGTATCACTTATGAAATAAAATTAATTAATTCATTGGTCCAGGAATAAAACCCAAAACTCTAATCAAATAATCATGATTTATCTCATTAGTACATTTTTCATTTATTATAAAAATATAAAATAAAGAAAAGTATCTCTAAAGGTGTTGTGGGGTGGTGCAAACAGAGCGAGATGGACAGTCACATAAAATATTGTGAATCACAACAGGAAACCCAATAGTAACAAAAGTGAAAGTTGGTGTAAGATAAGGGGTAACCCTGCAACTCGACCGAAGGATGGCTATCTTCACATTTGAACAACGATTTGAGAATTTGAAATCAGGACATCACACTTTCACTTTTGATGGAGTAAAAAAGGAATGCAAAGTATAAGAAAAGTATTCCACATCATTTATTAAAAACAGGAAGAGAAAATTTCGGCATATTCCAACTTGCGGTCATCTACGGATCATCAAACACGATCTTCGCAATATTTCCCTCTCACTCAAAAGGGTCCTGCAAAACTACAAGTACTAGGTACTTTTTAGGATGTACACAAGACTGACAACACAAAGAATCAAACCTCAACAGCAACATAATTTTTGTGGTCCCTCACAGCAATACACTTAAAAAGGAAATTCTATTTCATTCCAATGTCATTCAATTCTTCAACTTGTCTCTGCAATAATACAATGCTTGTCAGACAGTAAAAAAATTTAGAAGTCACCATCAGTCTTTTTCCTGTTGACGAAGATCACCAGAGAACAATGTACCAAGCACAAGACTATTCCAGAGAGGCATAAGATCAACCGTTGTCTGTCTTGTACCATCACTTACACAAATGGGCCAGGTAGCAGGATCTTCATATTGTCCAAACTTTTTCAGAAACCAGAGAACTAAGCTGCTGAATTAGTACTCAGATGCATATTCTAAGACAACTTGATACTCCTGGTCATACCTGGCATAACACGCTGCTCCAAGTACCCAATCTTGGCTTCCCCAGATGCTGGACAGTATGCAAGCTCATCCTCTGAGAACCATCAGCTGTCCCACTTCTCTGAAGTTTTTTGCCTCCCCTGGTCACTCCTGGCATAATACACTGCTCCTAGTATCCAATTGCAGCTGACAAGGTTGCTCATCCATCAGGGCAACACAGTCCATTAATTCATTTTAAAATGTCTGTCAAATCCTATATTTCATTTCCGAGATGCTGGTCTGCCAGTGCAAGTTACTGGGTTGCATTCAATAGCAATACCCAAGAAATACTGTATTTACTCTGATGTTTTAAATAATGCCAGAAGTAGCTCACTGCCTGCATGTAACCCAAGATCTCAGTGGTTGCAAACGCTAAACCTTAGTCAAGCAGCCAGACATCCCTTGGAAGAGTCAGAACCTTCATTCCAAATGGTATGACAAAATCCTCGAGTCCAGCAGACTGATGGCAAAGGCAAGACTTTCATCTGGTCTCTACCTCTATACGATAACTCTTCATGTATGAGATGTGCAACACACATTTCAAGCTGCTTTCCACATATGTTGTGGTGCACATTAGTTCAAATGACCTCACTCTTACTACAGCAGTTGTACCAGTTTTACACTTAACTCCCACTGCGGTCTATGAAACCGTCATTCCACAAGTTTACTTCTCAATAGGCATACACTGACGGAATTTCTTTTTGAATGCAAGGGGCTACAGGGAATCTGCCTAATGGTGGGGCAGTGAAGAAGAGACCCTGGTTCCCGGGACAGAGCAGCAAGTTTAGTTGGATCCTGTGTACCCTACACGATCTCTGGAAACACACCAACTTCAGTCCATTTATTCTGCACTCACTGCTGTTTGTACATGGTCTCAATGATAAATTCGTTAGGCAACTAGCAGATTGAAGCTGCTCCTTGTGCTTTTTCTCCACCCCGTGATTGCTTCAGAGACTCTCAGGGGCAGCTGACTTGCAGTCCGTGATGCACCACCATTTTCCTGGATGTCTTTGAATAACAACGTCACATCAAAACCCTTTGACACTTAAATCCTTACAGGTCTTACAGCCAAAACCATGGGCTCATAAATTAATCATCTTTGGTGTAAGCACATTACATTATGTTGAAGAAACTCTTTTTGAGGGGGAACATCATTTTGCTTTAAATGCCTCATGCATGCAATTTTCCATGTCAAATAAGCAAGTATGAATTCACATGATTTCCCAAAGCAAAGGCAAGAGACCAGCTCACAATCACATGAAGGTTACCACCTTGGCCAGATGGTGTGGTAATCAGTAGAGCCGGAGACTCTGGCAGACTTTCCAGCAAGGATGGCATGCCTGTCTTCTGCAGAAACACAGTTGACTTCTGAACACTTAAAAGCCTTTGTCAGTTTTACAGCACAAGACTTCCATCTGTAAATAAATGCCCACTACTGTTTTGGCCAGATCCTCCATTTCACAAAGCCTTGTAGGCAAGTGCGGCAGATCTTCAGAAGGATCTGGAGGTCTTCATCTTCTTTCAGATGGGTGTCGTCACTGGAGTGCTTCTTCAAACCCAGTCCTCAGGGCCTTCAGTTTGTGTCGGTGAGCGTGCACTTCCCTTCTCCACCAAAGGGGAGGTTACTCTATATCCACTCCCTGCAGCTGCAATCTGTACTAACTGTTCACATTGATCACAGAACAGCCCACGGAGGTGCAAGTTCAGCATGGACAAAACAGCACCAAGAATTCACAACACACACACTGATGTCAGATGGATGACAAAGCTCTGGTTCTGATATGACTGACTTCTCACTGTGGTTTCAAATACTGGCAAGACAACTTCTCTTCATCTGATAGTCAGGTCAGGTGGCAGCTTGAAACATTCCACCACGAATGGGTCCATCATACTGTTCCTTTCACACATGTTCAATATACACATACACCAGCAGCCTGGCTGGCCAAGTCTCGGCTGGCTCATTCATACACCGTGTTTCCTCTCTGTCAGGCCTGCAGTATGCTTAGAAGAACTGAAACCTCTCCAGAATAGGCTCCACTCGCCGACTCTGCCAAATACAAAGACAGATGTAAGCACATTTGGAATGTCAACTAGTAAAATATGGATTTCTATCATGTCAACTAATAAAATATGGATTTCTATCATGTCAACTAATAAAATATGGATTTCTATCATGTCAACTAATAAAATATGGATTTATATCATGACAACTAATAAAATATGGATTTATATCATGACAACTAATAAAATATGGATTTCTATCATGACAACTAATAAAATATGGATTTCTATCATGACAACTGCAGGAATGAAGAATCATTTCAGTCATATCAATCTTTCCAGTCATGAAAATGTGTACGAAAACAAGTTTGCATAGTCAAAGGTCCTAGGTTAAAAACCATCTGGAATTACACCCCCAAAATTTTGGAAAGCAAGAAGAGTTTGCGATAGGGGAGACACAATCTTGCACATATATTATGCATAAATTTCCCTAAGGTCATGAGCTTTCCACACCTCAATTTCATGATGTGCTGGCTAAAGAGTAAATCAAGTTCTTCAATCTAACCCCCCCCCCCCCCCCCCCCACACACACACACACACACGCCCCCAAGGAGATTAAATTGCTCATGTTCATGGAGCAATGCTGTCCAAACACAATCATGACATGAATTCACCTTCAGCACACAGGGCTGGTTAGTTTTCAGTTTCCCTTAAAAGCATGAAGCAATCAGGCTGATGCAGGAGGATGGATGGATGGATGGAGTTTAAGGGCCTATCAGACTTGTAGGCTATATAAGGTCACAACATTAAAAAACACTCATCTTTAACAAAAAATTAAAACTCTTCTCGACAGTGAGTTCTTATACAGTCCATCTAATTAGTGACCTGAAATCAATTAAATCGAGTCCCAGGTGCTTCAAATGCAAACCAGCCATTTAGATAATTAAACAGAGGCTACCTTCCAACTTGAAGCACACAACACTACGTGGCTCACCTGATTGCCTGTTTGCTGGTCAGGCCTGACTGTGGCATTGTGGCTGGCTGTTGGGAGGTTCACCTCTGTCCTCTGGGTCACTGTGTGGGGGAAAGTGGGGCCATTGTCCATGACAGGAAGGGGGCCGGAGGAAGTGGCCCCCCTCGCAGAGAAAGCACTCAAACCATGAGGCCCGGCATTCACTGAGCGGTTTGTAGAGTGAGAGACACCTGCTTCACTTGAGTTCTGTCCATCCAGGGAAGGTAAAGACTCACTGTGATACGATGAGGAGGATTCAGGTCCGCTGGAGCAGTTTGACACAGGATCTTGGGAAGCCGAGTTCTGCTGACTTAGGGAATCTAATGAGTCCTCCTCATTGGAGTTCTCCCTGTTGGTCACCTCACGCCTCTGTCCCAGCCCCACATCTTGTTGCTGTGCTGGCTCCTCCCCAAGGGATGAGTTTTCTGAGTGTTCACTCTGCCCGTCAAAAAAGCTCCGAGAGCTGCTGTCTCCAGTAGACTCCCCCTGCTCTTCTTCCTCCTCCTCCTCTTCCTCTTCCATGAGCTCCTTTTGCCTTTCATCATTGTTTCTGCTGGCAACATCTGCTCTAGACTCACTGGCTAGACTTTGGGAACCCCAAGCTGCAGTGTCAAAACCAAATGCAGGCTTCTCCTCAGCATCATCAGAGGAATGCTGCTGATGACTGGGGCCAGGCTGGGTGGATAAAGAGGTGTCAGAGGCCGATTCCTCCTTCATAGCAGATGGCAAGCTTCCAAACGGCCTCTGACTTTCTACGGGCTGTGACTCCTTCACTGGGTCCCACTCTGACCCATCAGTCTTGTTCCAGTCAGCTATTGTCGTCTTCTTTCTAAAGCCTCCCCAGCTTCTCTTGGTTTCAAAAGGATCCACTAAGCCCTCACGACCAGGTGAGCCGCCAACATGCTGCGCAGGCAGATCCTTCATGTCAATGGGAGATGGGTCATACACTTTGTGGAACTTCCTCGGTGGGGGTGGGATGTACACTTCATCCTCATCGTCATCATCAGGGGGGTCATAGACCTTCCTCTTTTTGGCGGGTCGGTTAGGCACTGTGCCCTGGGGGTAGCGGCCCTTGGCGCCGTTGACACGCTGGGGAGCCAGGTTGGGGTATACGATTCGGTTCAATCCTGGAATGGGGGATGTCATGGAGGAAGGGGGGCTCATGGACAGGTTCAACACTGGCTGGGCGGTGGTGGCTGTGCTGGTGGCCGTGCTAGTGGCCGTAGGCTTCTGAATTGTCAGTGTGGGAGGCTGGTCCAAACCCACAGATTCCTCTCTGCTGGGGATTTCTGTGGGGCCTGGGAGCAGTGGCGGTGGCTCAACAACTTTCTCAGCCAGCTGCACGCCCTCCTTCAGCTGGACCCTGGGGCCCTTGTCGGTCTGCACCACCTTCATCTTGCCGGACTGCACCAGGCGCTTGAAGTCCTCTGGTGACAGGATGACCTTGCGCTGGGGGTTCTCGGACACAATCTGCATGGAACCCCCAGAGTTAAGGCCCAGGTTGCTCATGGACATGTGCACGCCATTGGAGTTGGGTGCCAGCTTGGCAGGCTGCCCTCTGTTGGTCAGGACAGTGTAGGCTACGTTGGAGGGCAGCTTCTGGCGTGCCCTCCTCACATCTTCCACCTGGTGCCGCAGCTCCATCTCCCTCCTGCTCAGCATGACGCCTGATGTTCGTCTGACCACTGGGGGAGGCTCATACCAATCGTCATCCTGAGGGCGACAAAGTCTCGACATCAGGAATGGGGATCTACAGGCATTGGCAGCCAAGCACTGATAACAGCAAGCGTGGAGATATAGAGGTATGTAGAGATACACAGGAGGACAGTAACAGGTAGAGATACTGAAAATAAAACAAGACCCAGATGTAGCAAACTAAGTAATGTATGCACATCAACTAGGTACCGGCAGCCTCTATACAGCTATGCGGGAAACGCCAAAATTGCTTGAAATTTGGCCTTTTTTCAGAAGAGATTTCTCCATTCTGTTTGTTTTTCAAGCAATATTAAACATGGGAATAAAAAGTTTGAATCTTCTTCTATCGATTGCAGCTAATTAATATTAGTTTAATGCAAGAACGCAAGTGTAAAAATTCATTAGAAAAGCAATCCCACATGCTGAAAGCGCAGCGTTCGCAGCGCTGGCTGCCACTGGTTTTCCGTCTCGCGTGGTTGCCGGAATCGGGTCACCAAGGAAAATTCCATTGCGCGTGTGTAAAAGGTTCATTCATGGTACGCAAATGATTTGAGACTGAAAGAGGAATGATTCAGCTTTATTTTCGTATAATTGTTATTCTTCAATGATTCTGCAAAGTTTGTCAGATTTTCTATTAAAAACATCGCTCAAAAAACATTTAACTTTGAAGAGGATTTTCATAAAAGTTATTGAATCTGGCCTACACATTACTGGTAGCGTCGGAAAGGTCGTTTTTCGCCGATTGTAATGACATACGAAACTAAGATCTACGGCGCATGCGCGCAAAGCGCCACTCATTCAATTAGAATGTCTCAACGTGGTCGACACGGAAAAATCTTCCGCTCCACCGGACTGTTTCACTTCGTCATTTCTCCAGAAAATCGAACGATATTTCGGTAAGTGAACATTTATTTTAAACAGAAGAATCTTATGGTTGTTTTTGTAGACGGATTATTGATTGAAAATGACGTTGAACTCTCAGTCGATTTTTGACAAAGACCGATTGCAGATCTGATGCGCCGGTTGTCCTCGTATTGAAGTCACTGATTTTTAAAAGTCAAAGCAACTGGTCAAAATATTGCACCTGCTGATGGAGGAAAACGTTTTAAGGGTATTTGTGAATTGATGCAGTTTGTTTTGCATAGTTTAGATGCATAAAACGTGATTTCAAACAGGGTTGAACCGGAAGTTGTGAATCGAAGCCTTTCTGTTGTCTGCTACACTGTTTCCACAGAACTCAGCTAGTTCAGTAGTTGCAAATCGCAGCTAAAACATTCTTTTTTTATTTTTCTGTTCCCCCCCCCCCCTTCCCTGCTGATCTCAGTGAGATGTACAGTGACTGTAAAAACTACCATGCTGCTCACCGTGGCAATTAACAGAATATTGTAGTTGTTCATATATGCATTCATATTATGAACCGTTTGTGCTCTGGTACTGAAATTCCGTGTACTGACGTTGACCCTTTTTTGCATATTTTTGTTATGACTATTGTTACAACTATAGAATCTTGTGTTGATTCTGAATCTTTTTGAGTTGTTTGATATGTACATAAACTGTAGACCAAATTTGAATACTCTTGAGTCTTGTCTGCTGTTCATGTGAACAGTGAAGGTAAGTTTTCCAGTTTTACCACTGAAACGGGCATACATTCTTCATAATTATGTTTTGCAATTTCTGACTATTGAATTGTGAATGTTTTTGAGTTGCTTAGTCTGTGAATAAATTGCATACCAAATTAGAAAGTTGACCCTTGAATATGATTGAAGATAATTGTCTTTAAGTTCACTTTTCCCACTGTGCGACCACTAAAAACTTGCACTTTTTTACTTTCACAAGTACATTTAGTTCTAACTACTAACTTAAAGTATTGAATTTGAATGTTTGTCTGTTGCATATTGTGTACATAAACTACAGGCCAAATTTGAATACTCAGACTGCCATAGTTCTGAAGATATTGGCCTTAAAAGTGAAATTTAGTTAAAAACTGCCGATTTCCGTCGTGGAAATTGAGGATTTTTGTCAATTGTGAAGCCCTATAACTTTTTTCCACTAAAGTGTATTGCTAAAATTAAAATAGGCTTAATATATATGTACATCTAGGTGTGAAAATGGATTTTGAGGCCTCTGTGTCCCTTATTATTAGAACTACAGACATGTAAACATGCCCCCCCCCCCCCCCCCCCGGGCAATAGTCATGCTCTTTTGAAGTCATTTTGAAGCCACTTTGGCATCATATCTCTGCTTTATCCTTCCTGCAGGCATGTTTCTTATTGCAGATTCTTACTGGCAGTAACTTCTATTTTAAGAATATGTCAATATCTGAACTATGCTGTATTAGTGTAAACAATGATAAAGTTGTAAAATTGCTGAAATCTTTGTTTATTTTGGCCTTCGCTCAGGGTCGCGACTTTGATGAGCAATATCTCTTACTTTTTTTGCTGTTTTTCTTGTATCTGTTACCACTTTCCATAAAAACACATTTCATAAACAAAAGCACAAATCTAATTTTTGACTGCCGGTACCTACATCAACACTGCATTAGCACATAGATGCAGATGATCAAGATGACACCAACAAAATCTGCATGTCATTAATGTAGACAGTAATTCTGAGCACTTTATCATTCACGCACACATGCACAAACATGCAAGCATACAAACATATATACATACATGCACACACACACACATGCACACCCATGAACTCATGCAATCTCTTTCATTCTTTCCTATCTGTCCACCCAACATCCCCACCTACACAACCATGCAACCATTCCCCACTTGTCAACCCATCCATAATGTATCCATCCACCCACCTACATGTACACTCATCCATCCATCTATCCATCCATCCATCCATCACACAATCTCCATTTTTCAACCCATCCACACATCTACTTATCCACTCATCCCTCCCTCCCACCTCCCTACTCACAACCATCCAACATCCTCACTTACCAACACGTCCATACATCTACTATCCACTCATCCCTCCTCCCTACTCACAACCATCCAACATCCCCACTTACCAACACGTCCATACATCTACTATCCACTCATCCCACCTCCCTACTCACAACCATCCAACATCCCCACTTACCAACCCGTCCACAAGCCTTCCACTCATGCATCCACCTATCCATCCCTACTCACACGACCATTCAACATCTCCCCCATCCCATCTACACATCCACTCATCTACACATCCACTCGTCTACACATCCACTCATCCATTCATCTACACATCCACTCATCCATCCATCTACACATCCACTCATCCATCCATCTACACATCCACTCATCCATCCATCTACACATCCACTCATCCATCTACGCATCCACTCATCCATCCATCTACACATCCACTCATCTACACATCCACTCATCCATCCATCTACACATCCACTCATCCATCCATCTACACATCCACTCATCCATCCATCTACACATCCACTCATCCATCCATCTACACATCCACCCATCTACACATCCACTCATCCATCCATCTACACATCCACTCATCCATCCATCCATCTACACATCCACCCATCTACACATCCACTCATTAACCCATCTACACATCCACTCATCCACCCATCTACACATCCACTCATCCATCCATCCATCCACCCACTCAAGCCCTAGTCTTTCCCATCCCCTCAGAGATAGAGAGCTGTGGCACTCACGCTGTCGTCTGACTGGTGCATGGTCTGCAAGGCCTTGGTGGATGCCTGGCGTCGAGGCCGAGAGCTGGTGCTGGCAGAGGCCACTTGGGCATAGGTGTGGTACTCGTCCTCGCTGTTGGCATCGTCCTCATTGGGCATGTACTTCCTGATGCACTTGTCGTAGTACTTCTTCAGTCTGACCCCAATCTGTCCAACATCTGCAAGCATCACCATCACATTGGTGCTGCGGCTCTGTGTCAAGTCTCTCTCACGGCTGGCATGTGTAGTACTAACATGGATTTAAATCATTTAAAAATGATGAGAAATGCCCAGTTTCAAGATTATTAATATTAAATAATAAAAATTTAAAAATTTAAAAATCTGTGCAGGTGAGTGCGGTGGATTGCCTGTATCAGTGCATGTATACATGTGTGTGTCCACATATGTGTGTGTGTACAAGTGTGTGTGCATGTGTGTATGCATGTGTGTGTATGTATGTGTGTGCGAGTACATGTGTGCGTATATGTGTGTGTGTGTGTGTGTGTATGAGTACATACATGTGTATGTGTGTGTGTCTGTGTGCACATGCGGTGTGTCTCAGCAGTGATGGGTCTGCTTCTCAGTGTAGTAGCAGACATGTAACAGAGCACTACGTTACTATATCTCCATCCAACATTCTTGTGGCGGCAAGGATGTTCACAGCAACAAGTCCACAAAGCAAACAAAGCTCCACCATAACAGGGAATGAGACAATTTCCAAATAAACATGCAGGGCGGGAAGCTTTGCTCGCTCTCAAAACAAGATGACACTGAACAAAAGAACTTACCACTCTGAATACCATTGTAGCGCTTGCAGTTTGAGAAGACCTGTTTGAAGTCAGCAAAGAACTGGTTCTCCGAGCTGTACGCCTCCACTTCCAACTTCTCAGCAATGAGGGACAGGTCCATGGGATGCTGCAGAGCAACGGTGGAGAGTCAAGAAATCTACTCTGGCATCCAAAGCCCAGTACACACGTACCTACGACTCAGAGGACTCCATTTTTTTATAAGACAGTCAAGTAAAACAACTCCCTTGCTTTTAGATTGCATACATCAAGGGGCCGGATGGGTGGGTGGGTGGGTGGGTGGGTGGGTGGATGGATTGATGGATGGATTGATGGATGGGTGGATGGTTAAATGGGTGGATGGACGGACAGAGGATTGACACTTAACCCTTTTCTGACGGCTAACGAGTATTCTCGTTTAGGCCGAGTGCTCACCAGCACCGGCTAACGAGTATTCTCGTTTCACTGAACCAGAGTCGTTTAATGACTCGTTCTAGGTTTTGAAGCAACCCGAAGAATATCTCAGAGTTACATCCCTTAGAAAACGTACACACTACGTGAACGATGGCGATTGATGTGCGGTTTTTCCTGTTTTTGTGAAGAAAATGGACCGAGAAAGCCGTGAGTCGAGTCGAGACGCATTCCGCGAGAATCACCTCGATAGCGATAGTGAGAGTGATGATGATTTTGAAGATGCTTTATCAGATTTTGACCCAGAATCAACTGAATCTGACGAGGATAGGCCTTCGACTAGTGCATCAGCTCGTTCGAGGTCCCCTGTGTCATCTCGACTTCGATCTCGATCGAGAAGCCTTACAACTCGAAGTGGGCGTGGCAGACGAGCCAGCACAGGAAGGCAAAGCACAACAGCTACAACCGATGTTGATGATGATGATGGATGGATTGAGGTGGATTACGGACAAATTGATGATGTTCCTACATTCACCGGTCAACAGGGTTTGAAAGTGACTGTTCCTGGTAACCAAACACCGAAGGATTACTTCGAACTTTTTGTGGATGACAGCATGATTGATCTCATGGTGACTGAAACAAACAAATATGCTAATCAAGCTGCACAGACTGCCACAGCGTGCTATTACATCAAGTTGTGGAAGATGACAGATCGTGTGGAGATGAAAAAGTTTCTTGCACTTCTCATGGCTATGGGAATCATCGACAAACCGGAGCTTCGACACTTCTGGTCCACTCATCCGATCTTGGAGACATCCTTCTTCCCCAAGGTAACAATGCATTTATTATTATTTCCTTGTTTATTCTGCTCTCTCTCTCTCTCTGTCTCTCTCTCTCTCTCTCTCTCTCTCTCTCTCTCTCTCTCTCTCTCTCTCTCTCATATATATATATATATATATATATATATATTTTTTTTTTAAATCAGTTTATTGGGTCTAGAAAATACACAAGAAGGACAAAATTACTAGGAAAGCAAAACAAGAAAGAGACGAAAATAGCATCAATAATATGAATATCAACACCACAATATCATCATCATCATCATCATCATCATCATCACCAGTATCATCCAGGGTTCGTACAGGTTTTTAGATACAAAATTCCATGACTTTCCATGACCTTCAACCACATTTTCCATGACCTAGCGTACTGTGATACATGACAATTTTAAAGAGAAAAGTGTATGGCGCACGACCAAACTCACGCACAATACACCCGTTGTAAAAAAAATCTAATTCTTTTTATAATTTTTACAGCAGATTGATTCAAAAACTGACAAATGCAGAAAATTTTCAAACAAGTACTCCTTAAAATGATGATACTTTTGTCCCAAATTGTCTGGTGCTTCAACGATTAACGCACGCTGAATGTGGTAATCGAGCACGCGTCTACACAACGCCATTGCGGTCCGATGTACACACAAATAGGTGGAAGCTAGACAAAAAGTAGATTCATCGTACATTAACATCGAATATAGCGTTGGAAGGGGGAAATCTTGTAGAATCCGAGGGTGTCTGTACGAAATTGATCGGAAAAGCGGGAGTGAGCAAATTTTAACAAAATGTCCGATGACGTTCGAACTTTCATCCATAACTCGTCTTTCAATTTTCACCGGAAGTTCAAACATACACCGAACAAAAGAGCAATCTTTCCTCTAATGAGTAGTAAAGTTTCAACTTGATCAAATGAGAAACTTCGACGGACGAGTGTTTAGAAGAGACCAACCCGAGTCGCGAAATGCAAACTCCGTCGAGCCACCGCGAGTCGGTAGTGGCAGAGGGTGTTTTTTTTTACGTAATCGGCTTGTATGTTCTCAGCGGAAATAAGACAGATTAACACAAAACTACACGACACATGTTCTTGAAACCTTCTGCTTCATAAACAACTTTCATTCTTGTTTTTATTCACAATATTTTGTGGATTGTCCACAATTAGCCATGAAAGTGAAGTGGTATTGCCGAGTGCATTTTGGCTAGTACTGTAGTAGCGCAAAGATTTGATACAAATTACCATGGAATCCTACCACTAGTTAAAAAAAATTAGACAACTCAGAAAGACTTTCATCTTTCATGTTACATTGGTATTTTGTGTTATTGATATTTGCGAATCCTAGAAAAAATGGATTCTATCGAACCGACGGCCACTTCCGGTCTGATGAAATTTCTTCGAACATCGCGTGCGGCGTCTATTTAGCACTCGCTGAAGGTCCCGAGTTCTACAATACTTTTTCCAATATGTGCAAAATATTGCAATAAATATCTTCCTATCTGATTGTTCTAGCATAAACTGAAACAAAAACCTCAATAAACTAACCAATTTCAGCTGATTTGTCCGTCAAAATCGCATCTGCGCCGTCACGCTCTTACTCGCCATGAATCATTGTGTGATTTTGACGGTCATGCTATTTACCGAAATGGCGCTAATGTCTTCGAAATGGCTTAGAAATGAGCATATATATCGTTATCCCCTTCTTGAATATGATATATTTAAGCTATTCTAATTAAACCAGAACTATATTTGACCAAATTACGTTAGAAACAGCAACATTTTGAAACAGACATGCGGTCGCCATTTCGATCCAGCGCCAAATGGTAAATAGCAAAATCGGACATGGATATCCAGCTGTTTCTTCTGAAGTTCAGCATTCAGGGACTCATCAAAGAGCAGCACCAGAGAATCAGAAGACCGGGCCTTTGCCTTGAGCATGTCTAAGAAATGTGGCCCCAGACCAAAAGTTATCAAGTACCGGGCTTTGCTTTCACTCAAGGCAAACTTGGAGGCAATGACACTGTCGGGAAACATGTGACGGAACAGCTCGTTCATTCCTTTGGTACTGGAGAATGAGAAGTGGGAGATGACCATTTTCAAAGTCCACAAAATTTCTGCTTTCAGTGTGTCCTCTGTTGTCAAGAAAGTGTCAATCCCAGTAGATCTACTGCCACTGCCAGTGGGTGCAGGCCTAGTTTCGACCGGCGTAGCAGCGCCAGCTGGAACCACCACCTTTGAAGCACTCTCTGTCTCAGCATTTTTTGCAGTTTGAACAAAATCTGATATTCGTGTTTGACGTTTGCTCTTTTCTTCTTGGTGTTTTTTAGCACGCGCCTGGTGCGCGACACCTTTCATGTGGCTTTTCAACGCTGCCGCTTCCATGTTGGATACAGCAAAGTCTTTTTCACAAAATCGGCACTTTGCCATCCCATCCACTCTCGCTCGCATGACCCACTCACGGTATTCAGGGTCTCCTGTCCAAGAGTCTTGAAAGCGACACTTTCCAGGCATGATGATAATCTGATTCTCAAAGAAACACTGCACCACAAACAATACAAGCTCTTTTCACTCTGTCCTCGCTTGAACCAACTGACCGGACCGGCTGGAAATAAAACGAGGTCACCTAGCCAAAGAACCAATCAGGAAGCAGAAGGCACACGAGCCTTCAGAATTAACCAATGGGATGCAAGGGCACGTTTTCCTGACGTGCTCAGCGTTTAAAATTAGATTGAGAGTATCGCGCGAAGCACAGCCTAGAAAACATATTTTTTTCTTTCTTAAATTCCATGACTTTCCATGACCTAAGTTGAAATTCCATGACTTTCCAGGCCTGGAAAATGAAAAATCAAATTCCATGAATTTCCAGGTTTTCCATGACCTGTACGAACCCTGTACCATGAGATATGGTCACTTTTAGTGGTTCACTACCCCATTTTGGTCACATTTCATAAGGGTCAAAGTGACCTTGACCTTGATATGTGACCAAATGTGTCTCATGATGAAAGTATAACATGTGCCCCACATAATTATTAAGTTTGAAACAGTTATCTTCCATAGTTCAGGGTCAAGGTCACCTCAAAATATGTATACAATCCAACTTTGAAGAGCTCCTGTGACCTTGATGCAAGGTCAACCAAACTGGTATCAAAAGATAGGGCTTACTTTGCCCTATATACCATATATAGGTCAGGTATCCAATCTCAAAAACTTCAGAGAAATTTGAGAAAATGTGAAAAATGTCTGTTTTTTAGACAACATTTATGGTCCCTGCGACCTTGAAGCAAGGTCAAGTCACTGTGTATGTTTTTTGACGCCTTGTCATCATACACCATCATGCCAAATTGGGTGTTGATAGACTTAATAGTCTCCGAGAAAAATCCAACATTAAAGTTTTTCACGGACGCCCGGACGGACGAAACGGGTGAGTACATGTATGGACTCACTTTTGCTTTGCATGTGAGTCAAAAATGAACACCATATATAGAAGCAATGGTCAATTATCTCTTATGTCCTCAAGTTTCATGAAGATTGAAGCTCATACAAGAGAGTTATTGAACATTTTTTAACCTTACATGAGTTTTTGCATTTTTGAGTTGGCAACCCCAGGTGGGAGCTGCTGTTTTGAGTTGGCGACTTCAGTCAGAAAAGGGTTAATGGCCTACCAGCTTTTTTTTTTTCAACATACTAAGGCGACTGACTACCCAAATTGCTGGTGCTGGTTGAACATGAGTGAGCAAGTCAAAACTTCATTTCCTGACTCATTCACCTCCAATAACATTGATGGCGAGATGCAGTGCTTCCATTCTTATCCCAAACTTACCAGGGAACATGCATTGGCACAGCATTAGAAAGATACCAAAGCAGAAAGGACAACTAAGGCTTGACACCAATCACAGCACAGTGGCTCTACTGCTGAGCTTTTTGGTGTCAACTCAAAACAGACTCAATTACCAGTTAACAGCTATGAGCTTTCTTATAGATCTACCTTGATGGCATCATGGGGGGAAATGTATATTTGAAAGAAAGAGACACAATGACAAGTTATGCTGTCATGTTCAGTGTATTTTGCAAGTGGAAGACAGGAACATAAAGGCCTACCTTGATGACACAGGGCAAGTCATGTGTCTTTTGCAAGCAAAGAGAGGAAGGAGGGCCTACCTAGATATTGTACAAGTCATGTGTCTTTTGCAAGCAAAGAGAGGAAGGAGGGCCTACCTAGATATTGTACAAGTCATGTGTCTTTTGCAAGCAAAGAGAGGAAGGAGGGCCTACCTAGATATTGTACAAGTCATGTGTCTTTTGCAAGCAAAGAGAGGAAGGAGGGCCTACCTAGATATTGTACAAGTCATGTGTCTTTTGCAAGCAAAGAGAGGAAGGAGGGCCTACCTAGATATTGTACAAGTCATGTGTCTTTTGCAAGCAAAGAAAGGAAGGAGGGCCTACCTAGATATTGTACAAGTCATGTGTCTTTTGCAAGCAAAGAGAGGAAGGAGGGCCTACCTAGATATTGTACAAGTCATGTGTCTTTTGCAAGCAAAGAAAGGAAGGAGGGCCTACCTAGATATTGTACAAGTCATGTGTCTTTTGCAAGCAAAGAAAGGAAGGAGGGCCTACCTAGATATTGTACAAGTCATGTGTCTTTTGCAAGCAAAGAAAGGAAGGAGGGCCTACCTAGATATTGTACAAGTCATGTGTCTTTTGCAAGCAAAGAAAGGAAGGAGGGCCTACCTAGATATTGTACAAGTCATGTGTCTTTTGCAAGCAAAGAGAGGAAGGAGGGCCTACCTAGATATTGTACAAGTCATGTGTCTTTTGCAAGCAAAGAGAGGAAGGAGGGCCTACCTAGATATTGTACAAGTCATGTATATTTTTGCTTATATGAAAGTGAAGGGCAGGAGAACCTACCTATCAAGAGATGGTATTGTACAAGTCATGTATAATTATGCAAATGAGAAAGAGAAAGGCTGCACGGCCTACCTATCAAGAGATGACATTGTACAAGTCATGTATATTATGGCAAATAAGAAAGACAAGGGCAGGAGAACCTACCTAGATAAAATTGCACAAGTCATGTCTATTTTTGCCAAGTGAGACAAAGAAGGGCAGGAGGGCGTACCTTGATGACATCATAGTAGTTGGGTGCAATCTCCTCTGTAACAGGCTGCAGGAAAGGCCAGGCATCCTTGTGGGCCTTGACAGCATCCAGTACTGCAGGGAAAGCCAGTGTTTCCACTTCAACACGGCTGACAGCAGGGACCGACCCCTCACTCCCTCCACCATGTCATTTCTATATATGTTACTTAGTGTTAAGTCTGTCAGCGTTACAAGACATGAAAAGTGTATCCACCGATCTAGTACATGCCGCAGCTGCAATGTAAGAGACTCAACAAACACAGAATCTAGCACTACTCAGCATCCTTGCAGTAAACACTTGCATAGATATGTGGGGCTCTGTGGCAGAGCGGTAAGCGCGCTGGACCTACAGTCGCTTGCGGCCAGTGGGTACGGCGTTCGAAGCTGCACGGTTCCCAGAGTTGCATCCTTGAGCAAGATGCTTAACTCGCATTGCTTCTCCCCACCCAGGAGTAAAACCGGGTACCTGTGAGGGCAATATTGGCAAAAACGTAGTGCGATTAACCCTTGTATGCGGCCAAGTGCCAGCATTGGGTTGGAATACTCCCCAGGGAGCGGAGTTGGTGCTGGTACCTGACTGTGTGCGTCTTAAATGTCTGTCACTATGTTTGTTGTGAGGGATCAGTGAGGATTGATGAAGATGCCCAGTGATCAGGGGGTAAAGTGTAAAGCGGTTTGAGACCCAGACAAAAGGTGTAAGTCGCTATAAAAAACCACACCTTTACCTTTTTTTTTATATGTTCACCAGAATTACACACTCACCTTGGTACATTCGACTCAAAGTCTCCTCTGACAGTTTTTCACTGGAAATGAGAAGAAAAAAAACCAAGTCAAACAAGTAACATGATTACTGAAAAGCATTAATCAGAACTTCAACTTCAGATTCTATCTGATAATGGATTATGAAACCATTCAGCATTACCAAAAAGCAAGTGTAAAGTACTTCTTTCAGCAAGGTCATAAAGAGGCATGCAACACTTGGAACACAATGTATATTTATAAATAATCAGATTTTGAGCTCTGATAATCTTCACCCCAGTGGCTCACGGCCAAGAGTAAGTTGCCACCTTCATCATAACCCCCTCATCCCACCCCCTCCTTGGGTCCTGGTATGACTTTTTGGTTGCCACGTTATGATTGCTGCAGCCTCTCAAACTTCCTGACCTACCTAGATCTGGAGCTTGCATCATAGAACAGTGATGCTGGAATCTCCTTTCCTTCACTTGCCAGCGCAATCCTCTCCTCTCGAAGCTGGACTCTCCTTGCGCGGTCTACAAAAAAAAAAATGCACATCAACAACATCATCCATCATTAGCCAGGACTGGACAGTGTCCACAAGACCTTATTGTTTGCAAATGATTAAAGAAATAAGAGAGTCTTCCTAGAAATGTGAAGCGTGAAAAGGGGAGAAAAACTGAAAAACATGGAATAAAGAGTAAGGAAGAAATGCAGACAGAGAAGGAAGTGAAGAGAGGAGGGAGTGGGAGGATGGAGGAAGGAGAGAGTCAAAGGTATGGACAAAGGAGAAAGAGGACAAGGAAAGAGAAGAAATATACAGGATGAAAGAGAAAGAAGCGGTGGAGAGAGAGCAAAGGAAGCACAGGAGAACAAGGGCTCAGAAAAGGGCAGAAAGGGAGAGGAGGAACAAAAGAAGAAGGGATGGATGGATGGATTGAGTTTAACGGTCTATCAGCCTTTGAAGGATATGTAAGGCAATTGTGCATGAAAATAGCTAGAGTAGTTCCAAGTAAGCACAAGTCAAGTCACGGTGGCCCTAGTTATTCACCTCTTACAAATCGGGTAGGGAGACTGGGTGGGTCAATGCTTACCCCCCACCCACAGGGAACCAAAAGAAGAGGGTAGCAGGGGGGTAAAGTGCAACTCACCTTCTCTGGCCATCTCCCTCTCCCGTCGTGCCTTTTCACGGGCCTCGCGCTCCAGACGTTGCTCTTCCTTGCGCTGCTCCTCCATCAACTTTCGGCGCATTGCACTATCCTCAGAGCGCTGGCGCTCCTCCTCCTCAGTCAGCCCTTGCATCTGTTATCACAGCACAACAGCAGCATTGACAGTCAGCCCTTGCATCTGTTATCACAGCACAACAGCAGCATTAACAGTCAGCCCTTGCATCTGTCATCACAGCACAACAGCAGCATTGACAGTCAGCCCTTGCATCTGTCATCACAGCACAACATCAGCATTAACAGTCAGCCCTTGCATCTGTCATCACAGCACAACAGCAGCATTGACAGTCAGCCCTTGCATCTGTCATCACAGCACAACAGCAGCATTGACAGTCAGCCCTTGCATCTGTCATCACAGCACAACATCAGCATTAACAGTCAGCCCTTGCATCTGTCATCACAGCACAACAGCAGCATTGACAGTCAGCCCTTGCATCTGTCATCACAGCACAACAGCAGCATTGACAGTCAGCCCTTGCATCTGTCATCACAGCACAACAGCAGCATTAACAGTCAGCCCTTGCATCTGTCATCACAGCACAACAGCAGCATTGACAGTCAGCCCTTGCATCTGTCATCACAGCACAACAGCAGCATTGACAGTCAGCCCTTGCATCTGTCATCACAGCACAACAGCAGCATTGACAGTCAGCCCTTGCATCTGTCATCACAGCACAACAGCAGCATTGACAGTCAGCCCTTGCATCTGTCATCACAGCACAACAGCAGCATTGACAGTCAGCCCTTGCACCTGTCATCACAGCACAAACAGTCAGCCCTTGCATCTGTCATCACAGCACAACAGCAGCATTGACAGTCAGAGGAGTTATTCAGTATAGGAAGAGAGAGTGTCTATGAAAGAATTAAGCAAGAGCAAGGAGTAAGAGATCATGTGAGTAAGCAAGTGAATGAGAGAGAGAGAGAGAGAGAGAGAGAGAGAGAGAGAGAGAGAGAGAGAGAGAGAGAGAGAGAGAGAGAGAGAGAGAGAGAGAGAGAGAGAGAGAGAGAATGAGGGAGTAGGAAAATAAGTGGGGTGAGTGGGTGAGTGAGTGAGTGAGAGATAAAGTGAGTGAGAAGCCAGGAATTTAGCTACTGAGTACTGAATGAAATGGTCATGCCATCCTAACTGACACTTCCCTCATGCCACTATTCAAATGCAGCCCTTACATGGGGTCACATAACCCAAGACTGCTTCAGATAAAATTACAAGGCAGTATCAAAAACAACCTCAAGTACTGTGGCGTGGTTCCAAAAGAACTGGAGTCCTACAACAAGTTAGGTCAGAATGGCATTCTCTAACAAAGCATGTTTCAATGAAGTTGGAAGGACTGCATCAATGACACCAGAATATGAAAAATAGTTTTTATCTTCAAAGTGAACCAACTTAATCACATAAATCTCACGTATATAAAGCATAACAAGACAAACTTCAATAATGTCAGGCAATTTTTCTTTTCATTCTTTTTTTAATCGCAAAACTCGTCTTATCTATATTTAAATTTAAAAAATAACTTGGGGCCTCATTTTCCCATGGCAACACTGCTTTCTTTCCATGATACAAACTTTGCAGGAGCAGTCACTGAACCTTACCTGATCTTCCTGTTGCTGCTTTTTGATCTCAAGTCTACTGGACGCGCGGCGAGGCTCCAACTCCATCAAGCGCCGTCGTCGCTCCTTCTCCTGCAAAGATAGTGCACAAATACATCTCCGTCTCCAATAAGTTTAAATGGACTAACCAGTCCATCAGAAAATCATTCTAAATGTTAGACTTTAAGACTGGAGATCAACAAACAAGTTGGCATCAAATTTAAACTCTACAGATAATTTGCATTTGGGAGGGCAAGAGCGAAATCCTTTCATAAAGAGGAAGAACATCCTGTCCATCACAAACATGATACAATTTTGTAGCAACTGATACATTAAACTAGTTTTACACTATGTACAGTAAATTCATTTTACAATTTGTTTCATTGGTTCACACACACATGCACACACACATCACAATAACAAGAACACAACACAAAACACACACACAACACACACACATACATACACAACACACACAAACACATACACACACTCACACACACAACACACAAAACACATATGCACACACACACAACACACAAAATACACTACACAACTCATACATGCACACACAAAACACACACACACACACACAAGCCACACACACAATACACAAAACACACACACACACACACACATTAAACCTATCTCTAACCTGATGGGGGAAAGACCAATGGGCAAAAGGTGGAATCAATACAACACAATCATCTGCTCATTTCCTAACAGCAACTGGAAAGGCAACTGAACTATATGTACAACTATCAGGTTATCCACTCCTTCCATGCCCAGCACCAACCAGCAGAAAACAACAGTCGACACACATCCACTACATACAGTATCAGCTTTCATGCTTCACAGCTCCATAAAAGCAATCAACCAGCGTGACCATGTGTCATATGGTGAAGCAGATTGGACACAAAGAGTTACCTTCTCCTGGATGATGGTGGGGATCTCAGGCAAGAAGTCCTGCATGATGACCTTGTACAGCGCCTTCTCGTGTCGGTTCTTGCTCCCCTTCAGAGACTCTGCCAGCTTCTCCCAGTCCTCCAAGGTGCTGCAGATCTGGTGCCATCCGGTGCGTGGTGGGGGTGGTGGAGGCTCCTCTGGTACCTTTACAGCCTCTTCACTGAGGGAAGGAAATAATCTCTTGAAGTAAAGGACAGGTTTTTAAAATGCCTCAGGGAGGAGAGTCTAATGCCATAATGGGGAAAAACGCAGCACTTCATGTATTTGCTAAGAGCTCTGAGAGTCTGCTACAGCAGTCTTTAAAGGGTCGACCATAACTGATGCCTCTAGTTTGTCATTACCAAACCTACGCACACTCATATGCACACACACACTCATATGCACACACATACACTCTCATATGCACACACACACACACTCTCATATATGCGCGCGCACACACACACACACACACACTCAAACACACACACACACAGCCTAGGTGATGTCAACACATCCTCTTAGAGGGTCTGTCATCAAGAACAAATCAATTGCTCGACTCTCATCTATGTCACCAACAAAATAATCTCCTGCGAGCAGGAGTCACTTACACTTCTTTCGTCTCCCCCTCTTTTCCCTTCTTCTTGGCATTCTTCTTCCTTCCCTTCTTCTTCTTTGCCTTGAAGATGAAGTGTTTCTTTTTCTTCTGGGGCCTGCTCCTGCAGAAAACAAAACATTGTAAAACTTCAGTCATAAAAGGCAGCATAGAACTGCACAATATGGAGAATTTCATCATCTAGCTTCAGCAGCCATTGCTTTACCAAACTTTCATTGCATTAAAGAATTCCATCCACACTGTTGTACATTACATATACAATGAACCAGACATTTTCAGGAGTATTCCAGAAGCACCCAGCAGTGTTCTCAAAACAAATCCAATCTTTCTGTCATAACCTTCAAATAGGTAGGGGCGCACCCCCGCAAAATGGGTGGGAAAGCTGCCTCAGGTCATGATTTTACTTAGTTTTAATCGGCTAAAATGAATCTCTAAAACGTCAAGAACAAGATTAAAACACATTGAAACAGAAAGATAAACAATCCTTCTGTCTGTTAGCATCCTTGTTATTATCAGATCTGTTTGATTTGAGTAATTCTGAGTCATTTGAAAGTTGTCACTTTTCAAGCTGTGTCGGCATCCATTTTGCGTTAGTCAACTTGGCCGAAATCACCACTCGACTTCGGAGGTGAAGTAAACACGCACTATTTCATCTTTATCAACAGATTTGATCTACATTAGCGGAATATAGTCCGTAGTTTACACTGGTAAATGTATTTTTTTCATGCGTTATTTAGTTTTTTTAATTAAATAATTTCTTTTATAGTGGTAATCTTTAAACCCGTGTAACTTTTGAACCGCTGAACCGATTGACCACATAAAGGATGCGCCTGAAAGCTCATTCATCTGCGATTCCAACCGTATAACCCATGCCATCGTAGTAGTCAGACGAGAGGAGCGCAGCCAATGAGAAGAGAGCTTTGTAAGCACTTCGGCAGACTCGCTTCGACCGGCTATCATGGCGGACGCAGTGCTTTCTGTCGCTAGCGGCGAAGATAAATCTACATCTTTTGTGACGAAAATCAGAGCCATATTGGTCATATTTATCCTTAGGTAATCACTTTTGGCAGTATTATTTGCTAAATTCATTTGTAATTGTGAAAATACGTCGCTTATTTTAGACCCACGTGTTGACCATATTAGCCGCTTAGCGGACGATTTCGTTTCAATGCTCTGTGCACTCGCGCGCTGATTTAATTTGTTTCTTTAGGAAACAGTTGCTGCTGCTGTGCCTAGATCAAATTTGAGTCATTTCTGAATCATTCTATGCCGGATATTAACGTGTTTTCTCATGGATTGCGATGGACGTACATGGATTAATATACTTATATATAATAGAGGTGCCTCGCCGCACCTCGCTTGCAATGACTTCGCTGTTGATCAACATTTCACTCCGAGTTGTGAAATGGGGTGGTTTTTTTACCTTTCGCCATACATGTGATATATTTATTTCAAAGTCAAACTAATCTTCAATCACTACTTCGATAGTTTTTAATTCTCTGCAGTCTGCTGTTGTTTTCTTAAGGATTAAATAAGGATGTAAGGAATATTTGCTCCTTTGCTGAAACGCTAGGCCTCGCGTTCCGAACACCATCCATTAATTCATCATTGTTTTTTTCCCAGTTTATCCAAGTTTTATGGTCTATCATACTAATTTGAGTCAAATAAAAGACTGACTGAAACTGTGAAAGTAAAACTAGTAAAAGTAAACAGCCCTGTGTCATGTGTGGTTTCAGTCATAAATCAGTAAATAATTGATAATTGATATGAGCATATTTTGTTTGTTACACATGTTGCACTTGCACCATATTCTTCTTCTGGCAAATCATTCACAGTGGAATCTCCAGCAAACCTGCCTGCCATGTACACCAGTTTTAAGCAGCACTTGATTGACAATTTTGTTTGAGTCTTTGAATGACTTTGAAGTAGGGTTATGAATTTGACAATCGCAACTTGTCCCACTGTGCGCTTTGCAAGAATTTTGTTTAGAACATAGAACTGTTAACAGTATTTGTAAATATCTTCCTTGATTTAACCCATATGTGTGAAGATAACAGTATAACTAATCTACACACCAAAAATCATGGCTGTATTCCCAATAGTTTCTGAAATATTGCAATCTGAAATGTGGTTTTCCCCTAAATTTCCGTCGTTTCCACTGAAGATCATGGAGAATTTGTACATACTTGTGTGTGATTTTTTCAAACATTGCACTCTCTACAAAGCTTACATTGTAATCTGTCTATACACCAAAATTGGTGGTTGTATCTTTAATAGTTTCTGAATTATTGGCATTAAAGTGACAAAAAATGTACTTTTTCCTGTTGTTCCGCTTAACAAATTCGTGTTTTTGTCATTTTTGAGGCTCTTTTTCTCCCAAAATATGAAACTAGACTGGCTGAAAAAAAATACACTTATTCTACACAAACATGTTTGGCATTTCTGAAAGTTCCAGACTGCTCCTGTACATATTATATGAAATGTGATGACCGAAAGTTGCCCCCTCGGCAATTTTGTGATCGGAGGTGCGAAAACATGTATACTAAAATATCAATATCTCATGAACTAATGAAGGTATCCACTTACTTTTTTGTGTGTTATGCTTGTATTGTGTTCTTCTTTTAAAATATCACAAAACATACACTCTCACTTAAAAATAAAATTTTGACTGCCCCTACCTACTTCAAAGAATACTGCAAGCTCTGCTTTCTGATCAAACTTGAAGACCAACAGCCACATGGTCACACTTACTTCTTCTCTGGGGCTGGCTCCGGCTCAGGGTCTTCCTTGTAGAGCTGCACGCCAAAGAAGTACCAGTACAGGGCTCCACTGGCGTCCTGGCCTAGAGGCTGCACGCGGAGGTCGTCTCCTTCATAGCCCTGTCACAGTGGACACATGCATGCAGTGTTTCCAACACTTTAGCACTCATGCCAAGCAATTCTCACACTTGTGCAGATGTTCACAACAGAATTGATGCAAACTGAAGTCATCCCAACAAGTGCTGCTATTTCATGCCTTCCTCTGTTGGAACCTGTGGTTCTGACAGCAGAGCTTCCTACTGAAGGTTCAAACTGCATGAGCAAATTCCTCTGTTGGAACCTGTGGTTCTGACCGCAGAGCTTCCTACTGAAGGGTTCAGACTGCATGAGCAAATTCCTCTGTTGGAACCTGTGGTTCTGACCGCAGAGCTTCCTACTGAAGGGCTCAAACTGCATGAGCAAGCAACTACTCAAATCGTGCAATCATGTAGCAGAGCTCAAAATGCTTGGACTACAAATTTAAAAAACTAATGCATAAAACAGAGAGCCATTTAATGCAAAATCTTCTTTGGGCCACAGGTCTCGTAGCCACTCCAGCAGCCACAAGCCGCCGCCGCCTGCGCCACAGCGACCAACAGGAGCCGCTACCCGCAGCCGCTGGCCACAGACCTGCTGCAGCAGCCAATCCCGCCAGGCACGACCCCAGGGGTTCACGCCTGAAGGCCAGCGCTCGAGACGAAGAAACAAACGGCCCTTTTCAGGGCCAAAATTTATTTGTTCAAGAAAGAATACAATTTTAGTCGGAAGCTTTTGTCACGACGTATTTTTGGTACTTCTTTTCCAAGAAATATATTGCACCCTCAACCCAAATCAAACAGCCTCTACACACACACACACACACACACACACACACACACAAAGAGTAACACAGGCTGAACAGTTGAGTATCATTCTCAACACACTTTAATCCTGTGTATCTCTACCCTAGATTCAAGTTGCTTGGCAGCGTTTTAGTTTTCTCATTCAAGCAGGCAACTCTTCTGTTATCCATCTCCATCCTGCAGAAAGAGGCGGTAGTGTACCATCAGGCACTACTTCCCTTTCAATCTTACAACTCAGCTCAGGGTTCGTACAGGTTTTTAGATACAAAATTCCATGACTTTTCCATGACCGTTTTAAAGAGAAAAGTGTATGGCGCACGACCAAACTCACGCAGGCTCTTGTGCAGAAAGTTATGGATAAAAGCCCCATTAGATATGGCCTTGCCAGGAACCTGAGCTGGATGTCTTTAAATGACTGAAGAAAGATCTGCGCCAAAATAACAAAGCACAGTTCCAGAACTGCCTCCAGGTCCTTGAAGGGGGGACACTACGTTGAAAAATGGGATTATAGAAAAAAAATATTTATTCAGCAAGTATAAGATTAAGAGCTATGTTCATGAAATTTTGTACATAAAACATACACAATGTAAGGTATATTCAGACCAAATTTTATTGTTCCAAATTGATTTGTTAGTGTGTTATAACAGAATCACTGAAAATAACACGGGGGTGATCTTGCACACTCTACCAAATACCTGTATTCAATTTTCTTAATGATTACCTATCATTGCAAACAAAGAAGGTCTATATTACACAATAGGATGTAAAAATGTATCATCAACACTTAGAAATTTGTCTGGTGACAAGTGGCACTATCAGCACAAAAACACACTCCCGGCATGATGAGATTAAGCTTACATATAAAAGAAAGTTACCAAGCTACGGTTTTCTTATTGGTCCTATTGTATGCTACACACATTCAGAAATGTACAGTAAAAAATTCAACAAGCTATCTTTATCCTAAGTCACTTTAATTTCTTGTGCAAAACTTCTGCCGTAGAAAGAAAAACTAAATTTTGAGAAAAATGGCTGTAAAGTTTGAGAACAAGTAAACTTGCACTGCAATTGAACCATAATAGGTACAATGTTCTAACATGACTTATTTAAATTGGAATTCATTTCTAATCATGATAGCAAACTTTCAGCTTGACATTTTAACTCAAAGTATCAATACATCCAGAAGCATCACCTGTGGAAAAACTAAGCATTTGTGACAAACACATTTTCATTGAAGATACAATATTTGTTTGGCATGGTTCTGTCACAATGAATTACTCCATAGGGAATCAGAGAGAGTCACAAGGCAGTATTCAATCAAGTCCAGGTGAATACAGGACTCCCTCCTGCCGTCCTGGTTCATGAGTTGCTGGCGCTCTGCTCGATGCGCTTCCTCCAGTCTTGTCCATCTTGCTTGGGCTTGCTTGGTGGATTTCCTGACTGCTTTCTTCACCCTTTCTTCATCTTCTTTCCTTGCATTTTGCACAGCCAACTCCCCCAACAACTCTAGTTCATCCAGTACATCCTGATGTGCTGATGAGCCCTTATTGAATCGCTTGATGCAGATTGCAACGGCAGTATCCACTGTGAGACCTGCCCATCTTTCTTTGGGGCATAGTCTCCAAACCAACGAGTGGAAACATTTATTAGAGTTCTGGGTTTTGCCTGCAAGGCATCTCTGAAGCAACTGGGGATCTCCCAGTCTCTTGTAGAGAGGCACAAGTGCCTCAGCTATGTCTATAGGAAGAGGGTGGGGGTGAGTTGGAGGGAGCTTGTCGTCTTCCTGTGCTCGCTTGTGGAAGCACCATGTTCTTCGGTCAGGACTGGATGCAGGACACCTGTCATGGTAAGGGTCATCATCTGTGGACAGGGTGTGGGAGAAAGAAGCCCAGACTGCATTCACCATGCCATCTAGGTCTCCTGGGTGCTCCTTGATGGCCTTGCCATAGTAGCTGGTGAGCTTGGCAATTCGTTGGTCGGTCAGTTTACCCCGGCCACCAATTGGAGCATGTTGGGCCTTTCTCTTTTCCACAAGAGTTTGAAGAGCTGTGCCCATTCTCTTTGTCACATGATTGACGCAATCCATTTTGCTGACAAGCACCCCCTCACCATAGACTTCTGCAGCATTCACTCTGGCATGGGCCTTCCCATATCCATCCCCCAGCATCTCCATGTACCTGAAATTGTGGAGTGCTTCTGATCTTCTCCACAAAGTCAGTGCAGCTTCCACTTCCATAGCCTGGGCAGAACAGTGCACATTCTTCTGGCATTTCCCTTTGTGGTTTCTGTGCCACTCTTTGAATTCTGCTGTGACTGGCTCAGGCCTTAGCTCACAGCCATGGCAGTAGTTTGATAGGGTCACAAAGTCTACAACAAGTCCACTGTAGATCTCAATGACAGCTGCAATGCCACTGTGAGATGTTCGCCCCCGCTTGTGCCAGCTCCCATCGAACGAAACTGCAATATCTAGACGTCCTTCTGGAGTTGGCTCACAAATTTCAACTGCAAGTACATCAGTCGAACCTGTTCAGCTGCCTCCTAAAGGTGCCTATCAGCAGCCCGATGAACTCCTGAATGCAGCGTCTTCTGGTAGAGCTGCCATGTCTTCAGATGCATGGGTGGGGGCAGTGTTCATGAGAGCGAAAAATCGTCTCAGTTGGGTGAACCCAATCCCAATGGAGGTGGCAGCAACGACGAGACGACGGTTGATGTCGTAGCCATTGTGCAGAGTGCCTGTCTTTTGTGAGGTCCTGACCGCCGTAATGGTGTTTCCACATGCCGAGCAGAAGCCAGAACACTTTCAGCTTGCTTGCTGATCCAAACATCGCCGACTGATGTTTGGTCACTGTTAACGGCTGGTCACAATCTCGGCAGCGGAACACGGAGACGAGCTTGTTCATCATGCTCATGCTGACGACCACGTTGTCGTCATCACCCACTGGCTCTCTTGTCTCGCTCTCGAAACGACGAAGTTTCTTGGCACTGGTAGGGACAGATTCTGACGATGAGGAGGCGATTGCTTTCGCAACATCAGCTGCTGTGCCAGAAGCAGATTTGATAAACGTGAGCGCGGAGGTTGCCGAATCGCTACTAGCGAGAGGTGCATCTTCGGTCGAAGTAGAACTAGAAGCAAGCACTGTCGATTCTCGAGCTCCGGAGTCAGTACATAAATTTGTTTCCACTCCATGTCTTCGTTTCTGAGCGGACGATGAGGAGGCGAGCAACCTTGAAACAGCTGCGCCGAGACGTAGTTTCGATCGACTCGAGAGTGGTAGCTGCTGAATCGCCGCTCGCACGTGGTGCGTTGTCGATCGAAACAGAAGCGATCGCTGTCCAATTT